>JABSTT010003542.1:0-27328 GCA_013339685.2 Hyalomma asiaticum | reverse complement strand
GGTGGACCCCGGCATAAAACACTTTGGTATTAAAATAGTTGCTAGGCATACTGCTAGGGAACTATAGCCGCTAAAGATAGCTGAAAATACTCCTATAGCTGAACTATAGCTGAAAAAAAAGCTGATAGGGGCTCGTAGGCATACATGAGAGGTTACTCGCTTGTGGAGAACCTTCAGTGCATTAAAGAAGATTGATACAACTAAGCAGTCTTGGGCAGTAACTAGGTACTAGTAACGCGGCTACCGGTAAACTAGTTACCTTTTTTGGTAACCTATAATTGCAATTACTTACTTTTAATTTAGAGGAGCTTCGAAACTGTAACACTGTTACTTGTTACACAGTAACTGCTACTGGAAATACCGTTACAGTTACTTCCTTCTTAAAAAAATTCCAGCAGCAAACACTCCTTAAATGCAGGGCTCGTTAGTACGGCGACACAAGACTATCGCGATTTCTTATAAACATTTATGACTATCTGTATTCCGTACCTAGATAAATTGCAAAATGTATTTGTATCTCACTAGTCGAATACCTTTACACTCTAAAAACAAAGGGAGTGCTGGGCACTCACTTGGGGGAGTACTTTCGTGTCCCAAATTTAACTCCTTTTTTCAGAGTAAATCAACCCCATTGCAGGGTACCGGTACTCTCGCCAGAGAGAGAGAACAGGACGCCTCCGAAGGGGATTCGAAGACTCTTTTGAAGAGAGCTCTACTACCCCACCAAGGGGGGTGCTAGTACTCCCAGAGAGAGTAGCAGAGACAAAAAAAAAAACAACCAGGGCGTTTTTCGACCATGCTCCAATTAGCAGGCATTTAATTACATCACACTGAACATAGAACATACAGGCTAACATGACACGAACGCACATACACGCCAATAACACAACCACAGCAAAGCACAAAGACCACAACACACTCGCGATACACCGTCTACACTGAAGTCCCGTATATATAACCGCTATACTTGACCTGCTATGTAGCGCCAGTGGTAAGGTACTGTTCTGCGTAATTAAACAAAAAGTATGCACAGAACAGGTGTATATTAGCGTTGGCTCATAGGTAGCCGCTCGCCACACAGATCTGTTAATCTAAACGCGCGGAACATATACAATGTCTTTTAGATTAACGCATTCCTATCATGAGCTGGCATTCCGTTTTACGGCAAACGCGAGTTCGCAGTGCTGGTTCGCGATGTAAAATGCACCTGAGGAAGCGAGTACGAACATAATAGCGGCTGATTTCATCAACGCCACAGCGAAGAAAAGCGGCACCCGGGTGCTCCGCTACCACCGCTTCATTCCGACGGCGTTCCCTTACGAGTCCGTCGAGCACGTCTGTACGGCGAACAACCGCTGGCGATCACAAAATACGCACTCCTCGTTCTTCGTTATTCTGCACACAGATGAAATGTAGTCTCTGCCATCAGAAGTGTTTAGGGTATATGCTGTACTTACCAGACTTGCGAACGGGACGGATCGCAGTCACGGTATTTCACCGTCGACGCGCTCATGGCCGTCATACGGCTCGATGCCGAAGTCGTAGCGAAGCCTTTTTCTTTACATGTATGAGTATATCCAGTGAGTCTTCGGAGACCAGCCGTCGACGATCACAACAGCTTACTGTGTCGCTGAAAGTGTATTCCTCTTCGTTTCGCACACGTAAGCGAAGAATCCGAGGCGTGTAGGCTGGCGGGTTTCACTAGCACGGGTACGGCCGTTCGATCGGGGAAAAACACAGGAGAGGCAGCTCGCTATTACTCCCGTCGGTTGAGGCTCGTAGTCGAGGAAGGCACCGTTCATTAAACGTACACTGCACGCGTTTGTACGCGAAAGCTTGTACGTGGAAGTCGTAGGAAGGCCGCTGCTATAGTTCTATCGAAAAACACTTGGTGCGTGCCCGAGAGGTGGCATTCTAAAACTCCCGTTCTCTAAGTGGTGCATGGCTAACACGCAAGGCGATCAACTTCATACCCATAGTTAGATGCTTCATTCTCAAGACTTCACAATAACTTCTTCTTGGGACCCACTGTAAAACAAATATGTTGCACAATAACTTTTTGCTGGGCGAGGTGGTGCTTCCTCTACGTCATGATTATGTTTCTGTTTTAGATGCGAGAGCATCTTATGCTCGAGGCAGTGTCCGTTCTGCGGCGTCCGCACCGATACTGCGCATGCCCAACTCTTCCTCATTCTCCTTTCCTGCGCAGGTGTGCGCTCTCCTCCTCCCCTCGAACCTCTACGCCACAGGTGCGTCGCAGCAAATCATGCATATAATTCTATCTCTCTCCCTAAGGGTACGCCGGTAGGCGGCGCAAGTGTCGCGGCGCAGTATAAAGCGCGCGTTCGCTGTGCTTCCGTCATTCTCTCTCTGTGCGACGATGCACGAAACGCCATGAACAAAGTCAACGTCGGAGCTAGTTACAGCGGCAGCGCCACCGCCGCGGAGCAGAGGAAAGCTCGGGAAGCCGAAAGTAAACGTCAACGTCGGCAAGCTGACCCCGAAACCCGATGCGCACGCCCTGCGATGCTTTCGCCTCCCACCATGGTTGCCGGTAAGGGGAGATGTTGAGTTCTTTTGAAAAAAGGCGGAGAGGAAAGCTAGGTTTACTGCTATGTCGCCTTTTCCGCTTGCCTATTTTTCAAACGTGTCCCGCTAGGAAATCACAACGCAAAACAAGTACCAAATCACGCCCCTCTTGTTTTCTCCTTGTTCGGTGACAAGCTTTGTGCATAACGCCCATGCACTTTCGAACTACATTGTCACAGCGACGTGTCGTGTTAGAGCCGTCGGATTCTGTGTTCGGAAAAAAATGGGCGCCTTCTTGCTACTCTACTTCCTTGCCTATTTTTCATATAGTGTAGCCGACAAAATTATGACCTATATCAAGACTTGCTCGCTAGCTTTGTGCCGTTAGCTTCATATTGTCCATGTCTCCGTTGCGTAAGTCACTGCAACTGTGGCAGTGCAACTGCTACCAAGGAGGGTTTTTCACACTCAAGCTGGTGGACTACACTCTTCCACACTCCCTGCATCCTTCAGTTCATCTGAAGGCCCAACCGGATGCGCATATGACAGACAGGATGGTGCGTTTCTTTGATTTCGTCGGCATTCGCGCATTTAGGTGTGCCTGTTCGACACCTGCGAAGAGGATCACCAATTTTTTTTCCTTTATGACACTTCTGTTCTCACCAATCCTATTGAACACAATGCACACCCGTCCAGCTTACAGCAGTGTTGAGTGATGCTCAACGATTACTTGAAAACGGGACAACGCTCTCTAAGGATTAATGTCTCTCCTTCCATGGACACATGTTCTTGATGTAAGGATTAGAGTTGACTTTTCGAGTAGTATAATATAATATATATATATATAGATATATATATATATATATATATATATATATATATATATATATATATATATATATATATATATATATATATATATATAATAGAGCATCGGACGCGACATCCGAAGGTCGTGGGTTCGGGTCCCACCGAAGGCAGGTTGTCTTTTCCCACTTTAATTCCTTTCTACTTTCTCCACAATTACAATACCACAAGTAACTTCCCTATGTTTCCTCATTAAGTTGTTTCTAACAAATAAAGAACGAGCCCCTGACCCCTTCCCTTTCGTTATTTCATAGCTTGGGCCTCGTTGCGGCAGACTTGGTGCCTTAGGTAGCTGCGAGGGCTTATTGGGCAGCAGCCATCTCATCTAAGCTCACGTTCTACGTGACGCCTCCTGCAAGAAAGTGTGTTCCACACACGCCGCCTTGGCCATGAGTGGCGCTGCCTAACACTCCCAGGATAATAAGTACATAAATACACAATAAAGTGGACGGGGGGACGAGCGCTTCGTAGCTCAGTTGGTAGAGCATCGTGACGTGCGGTTGGGTTCGAAGGCAGGCTTGTCTTTTCATCCACTTTAATTCCTTTCTACTTTCTCCACAATTACAGTACCATAAGTAACTTCCCCTATGCTTTCCTTGGCTTCATTGTCTGTTTCCTCATTAAGTTGTTCTAACAAATAAGAACGAGCCCCTGACCCCTTCCCTTTCGTTATTTCATAGCTGGGCCTCGTTGCGGCAGACTTGGTGCCTTAGGTAGCTGCGAGGGCTTATTGGGCAGCAGCCATCTCATCTAAGCTCACGTTCTACGTGACGCCTCCTGGCAAGAAAGTGTATTCACACACGCCGCCTTGGCCATGAGTGGCGCTGCCTAACACTCCCAGAATAAGAAGTACATAAATACACAATAAAGTGGACGGGGGGACGAGCGCCTTCGTAGCTCAGTTGTAGAGCATCGGACGCGACATCCGAAGGTCGTGGGTTCGGGTCCCACCGAAGGCAGGCTTGTCTTTTCGTCCACTTTAATTCCTTTCTACTTTCTCCACAATTACAATACCACAAGTAACTTCCCCTATGCTTCCTTGGCTTCATTGTCTGTGTTCCTCATTAAGTTGTTCTAACAAATAAAGAACGAGCCCCTGACCCCTTCCCTTTCGTTATATATATATATATATATATATAATATATATATATATATATATATATATATTACTGTAAGGTAACGTTGCGCTCACGAGTCTTTCGACGGTCTTTTACAGCGCAGGCTCCTTTCCCAGCGTTTGTCACCCCAAATGAGAGCCAAGTGTCAGGCGGGGGAACGCTTGTGCCCATTTAGCCGGTGGGTGACCGCGGCGGTGGGAATCGAACACACATATATATATATATATATATATATATATATATATATATATATATATATATATATATATATATTGTAATCCGAAAAACACCACGTGCGCCCGAGCGTTCTTCGTCCTCATCTCCCTGGCGATCGGTGCCCATAGTGGTTAGGCCGCTTACTGCGTGTCATTACTCCCCCCTGAAAAGCGACCGTCCCGGTCGCTGGTTGTTGAGCTGGGAGAGAACGAAAAAAGAAGAGGGCGGAGAAAGTTCTTCACGCGTTCAGTTGGTGCGGGCGTAGTACGGCTTCATCCGTACTACGTGAACAGTCTCTGGACGTGGGCGCCGTCGGCTCGAGCTCAAGGTAGTACCCTCAGCAACGACCTCGTAGTTTACGTCGCTAAGTCGTTGGACGATCCTGTACGGTCCGAAGTATCGGCGCAATAATTTCTCCGATAGGCCCTGACGACGGACAGGCGTCCACACCCACACAGTGTCGCCGGGCTCGTATTGGATGTGCCTTCTTCCACTGTTATAACGGCGGGCGTCGACACTCTGCTGATCACGGATGCGGTTGCGAGCAAGCTGTCGGGCTTCTTCAGCTTTCTGTACGATGTCTTCGGCGGTGTCGCTTCTCGTTGTTCCGTTGTCGACAGGCAGCATGGCATCTAAAGGCGTGTAACGTGGCGTCCATAAACGAGCTCAAACGGGGTGAATCGCGTGGTTTCCTGCACCGCCGTATTGTAGGCAAACGTCACATATGGGAGAATTTGGTCCCAGGTCTTGTGCTGGATGTCAACGTACATTGAGAGCATGTCGGCCAAAGTTCTATTGAGGCGTTCCGTTAATCCATTAGTTTGTGGATGGTAGGCCGTAGTTTTCCGGGTGTCGTGTGGGTTAGCGTGACGATTTCCCGAATTAATTCAGCAGTAAACGCTGTCCCTCTGTCGGTTATTAAGACGGAAGGGGCCCCATGACGTAGGACGATGTCATGCACAAAAAACGTGGCGACTTCTGTAGCGGTTGCACGGGGAACAGGTTTGGTTTCCGCATACCGTGTCAGGTAGTCGGTTGCGACGACTATCCATTTGTTTCCTGTGTACGATGTGGGGAAAGGACCAAGGAGATCCATTCCCACCTGTCGGAATGGTGCGTGGGGAGGTTCCAGGGTTTCAGAAGACCAGCAGGTTTTAAAGGTGGTACCTTGCGTCGCTGACAATCCCTGCAGCTTCTGACGTAGTGTTGAACGGAACAGAATAGCTGCGGCCAATAGTACTTTTGGCGTATGCGCGCTAACGTCCTCGCGAATCCTAGGTGACCGGCACACGGGTCGTCATGGCACGCCTGCATTACTTCGGCGAGCAGAGAAGCTGGGACGACAAGCAAGTACGTTTCTTCGCTGTTGTCAAAGTTCTTCTTGTAAAGAACGTTGTCGCGGAGGCAGTAAGTACTAAGCCCTCGTGATATAGGGCGCGGCACGACAACGTCGGCACCCTGAAGGTATCTGATAATGGTAGCAACGTAGTGTCTTCGCGTTGGCGGCCGGCCATTTCGACTGTATCGACTGCGCCGAGAAACGGGAAATCCTGCCCGATGTCATCTGGCTTCGAAGGCAGAGGCGCACGTGAGAGGCAGTCAGCGTCGCCGCGCTTCTGTCCAGACCGGTATACCACTGTGATGTCATATTCCTGGAGGCGCAGACTCCAGCGAGCAAGGCGGCCGGACGGGTCCCTAAGATTCGCAAGCCAACACAGGGAATGATGGTCACTTACTACGCGGAAAGGTCTGCCGTAAAGGAAAGGCCAGAACCTTCTTTAATGGCGGCGAACCGTTCCGAAAAACACCACGTGCGCCCGAGCGTTCTTCGTCCTCATCTCCCTGGCGATCGGTGCCCATAGTGGGTAGGCCGCTTACTGCGTGTCAATATATATATCAATAGGTGCGCACAGCCGCGAAGTCTTTTTTTTTTCATTAATCACTAAGTCTACGCTATGAGTAAGATGTACCTTATCTGATCACAGACCCATATAGGCACAAATATCGCTTCACTGGTGTTTTAAATACGATGTTTCCACCTGCCGCCGGATTCAGCGAATTTGTGTGGCATGACGCATATGTTCTATGCTTGACTTGACAGCGTGCTATTGTTATAACCCGGAACATTGCGTGTATAATGCACTGGTGTTCTACGCATATGTCAAATGGATTTTCTCAATGTGCAGTGTTACATCCTGCCATTGTTGAGCTGTTTTCTCAAACCTTTGCAAGCTGTTTCTACGCTCAGAAGATCACACAGGTGCTAGTTCACGTGACACAAACAGTACTGCAGCGTTGTTGTTAAGCCGAAAGCGTTGTTGGGGATCTCATAAAGCCGTGTAGAACATAAGCCTGCGGTAAAAAGCTAACTTGCCGTATGTAATGCCAGATAGAAATGTGCAGACTTTTACAAATACGCAAACATCAGCAGACTGTTTCTACAGTCGCATGTGCTTACTCTGTGTCGTGCATATGCCCTTCCCGCTCAGACTGCACTCCTCCGAAACGGTTGTTCCCCTTTCATTTACCGATCAAGCTGGCGTTTTGCTAATAGTAAAGCACAGTTAATCACATCGTAACAGCATAAAGACACGCGAACATCATATCCACAGAGTTTTTAGCGACGTTTTTCATTAACATGTCGGCAATGTCATACGGCAATGACTTCAGAACTTGAAGTGTACGTGAGTCGCGCGCCTCTAGACCACACCTCTTTGGAAGCAGTTGGTCGTCGGCACAGTAGCTTCTCGGCAAGCGCTTAACAACGCTTTCTCAGAAGCGATGCTCAATACAGCGCGTCAAGCCAGGAAAGAGCAGCTTTACCGACGTGAAGTACAGTTTCGATCTGAATGTGTCCACTTCCTCTAAATCGCATGCTCTAGTAGGAAGCAGCCAGGTAGCGTATGCAATGATGAACTGGCGCGTTATCGCGGCGGGATATTTGTCGACCAAAAACCGTGTGCTAGACAGTCTTTCCAAAGCAATAAATTTCGCCTACTTGACCACGCACGGGCCGCGACCCACTGTGTAATAATTGCATACTAATCGTGTTTTACGGTTTTACATGCCAGAACCACGATATGTTATGAGCCCACCCCATATGGAGGGCCACGTAGTAATTCCCCATCTGGGGTTCCTTAAGGTGCGCCTAAATCAAGTAGACGACTGTTTCAAAAGCGAAGCATTTCTTGGCGACCTTCAGCAAAACTGAACTCATCTATCTATCTATCTATCTATTATCTATCTATCTATCTATCTATAATCTATCTATCTATCTATCTATCTATCTATCTGTGTCTGTCTGTCTGTCTATCTATCTATCTATCTATCTATCTATCTATCGTGGGGTTCGGGCGATCTAGCTGCCAAGGAATGATACTGCTGGCGGTTAAACTCAACAATGCAACGTTCATTAAAAGTAACATGACTAACTCAGAACAATCCAGTCCAGTGCACCACTTCGCCAACTAACCGTAACCGGGCTCTCCAGAAATTTTGTTTATTGTGGTTTGGCTAAAGAAGGGCGCTAATATCGGCAGCCCGTGTCGGGAGCATGACTAAGCGTCCGTCGGGGTAAGGAGAGAGGGAATGCAAGGGGCTAGAAATAAGAAAGCAGCGTAGGAGGGCTCCGGAATTTGGACCAGCTGGCGTTCTTTGACGTGTACTGGCAACGCACAGTACACGGGCCTCTGGCATTTCGCCTCTATGGAAAATGTGACTGTCACGCCGGGCTAGAAACCACGTTCCTTCTTTTTTTTTGTTGTGTGTGGCAGCCGGACACACTACACCACCGCGGCGGACGAAATTTCGTTGAAGTTACGCGAGGCCGCAAAGGTTTAGAAATGTCAAATGTTCTTTTTTTTTTTTTTGAAACGTTAGCGTGAAGTAGCCTGTGTCGCAGAAAATCCGGTGCGGATTTTCTCCGACAGCCCTGCACAGGTGCGTAGTGAAGAAAATTCAATATAAAAGGTGAAATAAGCTAGAAACACCGAAAACTACAATTAACACATACACACATAACAGGTCGGACTGTAATTTTAATGTACGAGAAAACATCATTGTGTTACGAGGACGCGTTGAACGGGACCCAATGACGCTGTAGCGTTCACTCTTACTTACGTCGAGGATAAGCGTCCACAGCAACTACTGTTTAGTGCTCTACTTCTCGACGAAATAGAAAGTCCTGCACAACGGAATATTGGTCAAAACTGTGGAGTCTCTTGTCAAATCGTCGACAAACAGTATGACATACCGCGGGCAGTAAAAGGCAATTATAAGTAATTCTACGAAGAAGCAACCTAATAACAACACACTAACGCTAGAGTTTGAATGCGAACTGAATAATGTCTTGGCTTCCCTGACTTTCGCTGCCACGTTGGCACTGGTGGTGCACGCTTCCAGCTTCAGAATAGAACCCATTTCAATTGTAATATCACAGTACAAGTACATGTATTGAAACCGAATCTGGGGACTGCGGCAAGCTGCACACCAGCAGCACAGCGGAACGCCCTTTAACGGGGCGTTAAAACGGCGCATTATGCTTTCTTGCTGTTCTCTTATGTGGGAAGTATGGCACATCTATCGCAATGTATGAGGCTTTATTTAGCTCTCCACATATGACAAGAGGACAACCCGTCCAGTGTACGATGGAGAAGGCGCAAGCACGACGCTGGTTTTAACTCGGGTTTATTAGAATTCCGCACATACCGCATACAGTGTGCTTCAGCGAATCCATGCCAAGATGCAAATATATATAAATATATAAAATTGCGTGTTACGAGAACGCATCCACTTAGAATTACTGAGTCTAGACTAGCGCGGCTACATTAAGTGAGCGAGAGCAATAAATAGATTTAGGTATTTACCCACACAGCTTAGACTGTTGCCCTAAGCGTGAGATGGCCGATGTCTAAATGTAGTGCGTCATAACTAGTGTCCTGTAACTACGTTCATATAATCGGTGCATTGGCTGTAACTTTTTCTGGGCTTCCAAGAAAGTGTGTGCCGGAAATTAATACCATGAAACTATGTAATAATGTCTTGCAAATACTCTGACGTGTTCATTGTGTGTCACTATACCGTTAATCGAGCGATTAGATATCGCATTACTGCTGTGACTACGCAGCAGTTGATTGTTATAGTGCTTCGTCCCGAGGTCCTAAGGTTAATATTAGTCACTAAAGGCCTGGCTAGCTAAAAGATCAGCTTTACATTGAACTTGGGAGTGCCTCTGCAATGGCTGTCCTTGGAACTATCTCCCAAGAATTTCGCACCAGTGTCTCTTTTGACGAGGTGCTGTTATAGCGTACACTTTAGTTCACATCGACAAGACGCTCAATTTCCTTCAGTTATGTACAACAACAACAGTTAGAGGCACCAGAATACCACTGATCCTTAACATCTTTTTCGTAGCCAGGATGTTCACGGAAGTGCATTGCGTATTCCTGCGGGCAGCTTGAGTTGTAAATAACTCTTCCGCGATCGGCGATCCGATAAAATTCATTCTTGCACTCTGGCGAGGGGCCGCGTCTAATGGCGGAATACAAGACGACAAGCTGCTGGCAAAGGCTCATAGTAGCGTAGCATTAACGTATATGTCCTTAGGCAAAGCATCGCGTACAAACAGGTTAAGCGTATATGAGGCGGTAGCATGTTTAGGCGCTCCTCGATGTCTGGGACCGCACTCAAGTCATGCCGAAGGTGCATGTCACATTGCGTGACGTAGAACTTCGCTGGTCCTAGCGAAGCGGCTACGTGCTCGCCTTCGTAAGCACGCAGTACGCACAGAAGGCGACACTTAGTCGATGATGCCGAAGGTTATTGTTCCAAAAATACAGCACCTGTTCTTCATGAAAATGCTTTCACTCGAGGAAATACGGGCTGTGTCCGAAAGCCGAGCGTCCATCCACACGAGTGTTACATCCATTTCCTGTGTAGATTGCCCTGTTCTGCGCTGATGTACCTTTAAGCGCCCCGCCACAGCGGTATAGTGGCTATGGCATTCGGCTGCCGATTCGAAGGAAGCGGGTTCGAATCCCGGCTGTGGCGACTGGATTTCGACGGAGGCGAAATGTTAGAGTCCCTTGTACTTTGCGATTTCATGTGCACCGCACTTTAAAGAGCCCCAGATGTGGGAATTTCCAGAGCCCTTCACCGCGGCGTCTCTCGTAATCACATCGCAGTTTCGGGACGTAAAACCACAGAAATCAACCAACTGCGAATTTCTTACCGGCGCTCTCTATGTGCGTATTCTCTAAGTTCAACACTCTTCCGCGAGTGTTTCTCAACGAACAGGGCCTGTGGAACCTCAAAGTATTCTTTAAGATATACAGTACCGTTTGTGGAATACTCTTCTTTTCAACATTCTTTTCTGACACGCATCATGCGTCGTCATCATCCGTGTGATGGCTCTGTGGACTTCGAGCATTGTGCATACACTCATTTGCTTGAGTATTTTCACCTGCTGTTATTGTGAACTTGTCATCTCGATAGAGTTTACGATACATTAATGTTACCTCTGTGGAACTGCACTTAAAACTGGCATCTAAACGGCACTGTGCTTAGTGTAAAAACAAGCACGTCCGTAAGTGAGCCAGTTGGTTTTCAGAAAGTTAAGTTACCTGCTCTTTACTGACATATCATTCGCATACGTTTCCACATTTTTATTTCTGCGTACCATTACTACTCTTACCTATTTAACGTCTTTCTCAATGTAACACTTCTACCTAGAGGCTGGCTTTTCTACACTGCTGAGCTCAGTAAGCAAAAGGATTGATGCAATACTGACTTCAAGGGCAGAAATAAATATAGCAACAAACTTTGTTCATTCCACATGCCACAGAGGATACGCATCACAAAGGCGCAAACACAAAGATTAAGTTACTTAGGGTTGGATGCTTCGTTTTTGATTTCTAAGCTCGTCGTTTTCTTTTGATGACATCTGTACTGATCGAGTAACAAGAGCTTCGCGGAAAGTGTATAGGTGACATAGCTTGGAAGTATATCAACAGACGAGGAATGCTTATTTTTATATTGCTTATGCTTGATCCATCTATGTAGCACGGTGATTACTTTGCTCGGCTGCTATACCGAAAGACCGTGGTTTGATCCTCGTCGCGGCGAGAGCATTCCGACGGTGACCGAATGCTACAGAGTGCTGTATCGTGCGATAACAGTGAGCTGTAAAGGACTCCATGGGCTCAGATTTTGGAGACGACCACCAAAACATGCCCCCTAATCACTGTTTTGTTTTCCTGAGAGCTTTTCTTAATGCTAAGCATTTCTTTTCCAACTTCACCAGTTTTGACCGCATCTATCTATCTATCTATCTATCTATCTATCTATCTATCTATCTATCTATCTATCTATCTATCTATCTATCTATCTATCTATCTATCTATTTCTGTCTGTCTGTCTGTCTGTCTACGTTGCACGTCCATTTTGTATATATCTAGCGGCGTAAGTCTCCCCGCTCTCCTGGTCGTCTCGTTCACCTGATATACATACACCAAAATTTGGATGGTAGGGTACCAATGTATGACAAACATAAACAAGTGATATTTATATCACTAGCATGGTATTCTCATCATGTAGGTCACGTTTCACGATACTTCAATCGTGCGTGACTCATACCCGAAGTACTCGGCCCATGGTATGCGGGTATGCGCCGCAGGAGTTTACGTTTTATACAGCCCCATGTAAATCTCCGGCCAAATAAAATAAACTTGTCACACGTCATTCGAATGTACTGAAAACAACAAAGGCACCATATGTCGTAGCACGGGATTGTAATGGCGATATACCACACAGAGGCACACGAGAACGCGCTGTTATCTCCGAAGGCAACCTACGAAGTTTTAGGTGAGTATCAACCAGGACCACCGTGGCGCCAAGCAGTACGCTCCACTAGGCTACGACAGCTCCTCCGACACGGCAAAAACAGTGAATAAATCGAATGCACCAGCACTTGTGATGATGATGCTAGTGTAACGTCAGTCGCGCTTGTAATGCGTATTACGCGCTTTCTCAGCAATGTAATAAACGGTCTTGTGTTCCGTTACTACTCGGCATGCTTCAGTCCAGCTATGATCGATCCCTTAGGAATACCGCAACAAATGACCCTTATGAAACGCACATCAGAGCGCTGAAGCCTCCATCTCTCTTCGGGAAAACTACGTCTGTTCTGTGCAGTAACGTCAGTGCCAACGTTACGTCAGATCACGATTACCATTCATTGGCCCGGTGCGGTCCAGTTTCCTGCTTACCCGATGGCGTTACGCGTAAACCTACCCATGCACTTTGCACAAAGACGTTCGTCCTATTCGTAACACTTCGCTGAATGTGCCACATATGATCCCCCTGGGAGGAGGCAACTTTCTCGCTGACTTGTTCGCACGACCCGATTCCCGCAGTGCATGGAATATGCATGTTTTTTTTTCTTTATGTTATTCTACAGAAAAGGCTAACGCGTCTTCTATATCTCCCGTTTCACTGGTTCCTTGCAACAGAGCCAGGCCACGGGCTCATCAAATGCAGATTCCTGCGAAGAGAGATGTAATACTGGTGTTCGTAGAGACCCCTGCCGAGGCGCTTCTACGGGGAAGCCCCATCCAAGGCTGCCCCCGCCAATATGGCGCCCACACTGGCAGACGACATTGCGCGCAGACATGCTTGACATCTGTTCGCCCTCCTGATTGTCGAAGAACTCTGCAGCTTCCAAATTACTGGACCGACCTAGTGAAACCACACATAGCCATGTATTTACAGGCTTTTTTAACTGCAATCTGAAAACCTAGCAAGGAATTCTATTTTGGAACGAAGCAGCCGGTTATGGGGCTTCCGCTCACAAGAAAGTGGAGCTCTAAATGTGCTAGAACTTGTAAAGCTGACAACGAGGACGGTTTGATGTAATACTTCACATTCTCCACGTAAGGCGCTTTAATACTCTATATTTGGTTATTTCGGGTCTCACCTTCCATAATCATGAATACAGTATAGAGGCATCCTGGCACCCTGTCTCCATCAAAAGACCCGGCGAAATGACCGTGATATTGCAGTATATCAGTTCCAGAACGGACATAATCCTCCTCGTGTTCAAAATCGAGAAATATCATCGAAGTACATTGCGTGGCGATAACGTTTTTGTCGCATATACCATTTGTATTGGTTGCTAACCAAGGTATTTTCTATAGGTGTGGAATGCCCATACAGCACAGCTTGTGCTCGCGCTGACTATGTAAATAACCAATCCAAAGCACCGCAGAGCAGAATGAGCAGTACGCTAGCGTGCCCTACGTTCCTTCCATGCGCAATTTATCTCAGCGAAGATACCTCTGGTTTTTCACCGTGTTTCTTGCGCGGAGGTCCCCCTGCGTTACCGCTTACACCGGCCGCGGAGTCCATACCTTGTACTCCACAGCTTGCTCGACCTGCTTGTCAAAGTGGAGCTGCATGCAGCAAGTGTAGCAATGTCAGTATTCCGGCACGCAGGGCGGTCACAGTAGCGCGGCTGTTTTTTTTTATTTTATTTTTTTTTTTGTGGTCGTGCTGCAACCTCCTGCCGCCTCGCTCACCAAAAACTTGGGCAACATTAGCTTGTTTCTCTTCTCCACACTCTGAGAAGCGCGGTTACACCGTCGGAGAGCGCATGCACAAGCATCTTTAAAAACGCTTGTAACTGCATCATGATGGAAGGCGTTAATGGAGCGATGTGGAATTATTTTCGCATCCTGGCACTGTTTTCTTTTTAGATTCGCAACCATTTTTGTGTCGACTTGGCGAGACATCTGCCTACAGTAAGACCAATCCTAATCAACGAATTAATATATTGTTCACGGTGGCGGTTTTAGAATCTGTGGCCAACGCTACAAATCTGACCGCCTAACGCACCTGGCTATAAGCGCTTCTTTTATTCAGAACTGGCTGGTCTATATACCCACGCTTCCCTTTCTTCGTTGGTTTACCAAGCCGCGGAGCGTATCCAAAGTCCTAAGCACGGTGACAGCAGATCAAACGCGTTCATATGATTCATGAATGCTTACATCTCGCAGGAGTGTGTTTTTGGTCTAGTAGTTAAACAGCTTTGCTTCAGAGAATTGATGCCGTGTTCGAATTCCAGCACAGATAACACTTTTCGCTTTGCGATTATCGCGGTGTCCTCGCAACCCCGAGGTTGGTATTTCGAATCTACAGCCCGACGAGCGGTGTTACTTTCGGTCTGTCATTTTTTTTCCAGCGTATCTTATTGCTCGAAGCCAATATGAAGAAACAGCTGCGCGTGCACTGTTTTTACGATGATGATGGCCTTTTCAAACGCCACCGACGGATCCACAAGCCACCTAATATATAAGCTTCGCTTGAATGACTAGCTCCATTTTCAGCGTTCGCAGATGAAAATGTTCTTTATTGTTGTTCGCAAGTGACGGACGAACAACATAAATAAAAAAAGTATTTTCCATACGAATCTAAACCACAAGCAACGTACTCCTGATCGGCAACCGCACCACTATAACGCCGCATGAATAGTCCGGAGCCCCGTAGGTGAGAGTTTCGGTACACACTCGTTGGCCTGCAAAACAAAAGTGAGCAACATCATTGTAGAGTTATTTTCGGTGTCATAGGGTAGCCAAAACCTCTAAGTAAAATGTGAAAACCAGTCAAAAGTTGCATAAAGCATGATCAAAATTCAAAAAGTAATTCGCGCACTTTTAGGAAACTTTAGAGGGCCAGCTTGCTACATATTCTATACGCAAGCAAGCTACCAAGCAAGTTACACCGCTGCTGCGGCTGTAAAACTTCGAAGTGGTGTCGGGAAGCGAAGCATCGCGACACAAGAAAGACAGTTTGAAGATTACTGGCTACAAGATATGCGGACCAAATATTTTAGTGTTACACGATGCAGAGTCATTCCCGCTTTTCACGTGTCGCATTGACTAGCTTGACAAACTAATCCTGCGCGTCGCCGGGTTTCCGTTGGCACTTGCATCCAAAATACTAAACTGCTCTTCCGGAAACACACGCACCTGCACCACCTTGCAAAATAAGGGTCCCTATATCACCAGCAAGTGGATGTTTTACTGCAGCACTTTCACCATGCATAACGCGCAAATCGTCGTTTAATTTACTGCAGTATGGTTGGTGCTCTACTGTTGGCGAGCACAGTTCAGCTCAGTCACATGATTACCCCGTGAGGACCATGCCACCATACGATTTCTCGGTCTTACGTCCCAAATCATGGTATCATTGTTAGAGACGACCTCCTATGAATACGCCAGTTAACCTTCGGCCCTCTGCCCCCAGCGGCTGCGAGGCAACGGACCCGGCGGTTGCGAGACCTGTGACGCAGCAGAAGTTGCTAAGAATCTCCGGATCCGGACAGGCCGCCATTAGAATGTGACCATTGTAACGCTAACGCAAGAACTTGATCTATAGATGGGTGGTATAGCGGTAGTGTTTGATGAATTAGCGGGCATTAAATGGGATGTTATAGGGTTCAGTGAGGTTAGGCGGACGGGGAAGCCTTTACAGTGCTGAAAAATGGGCAGGTGCTATGTTATCATGGTCTAGAGGGCAAGAGAACTATGAGTGCATATTCTGCTCAACAAGAACATTGCTGGAAGCATTGCAGGCAAAAATCAGACGTATGCATTACGAGACGGGCAAGGCAATGTGATCACGTATAGGGATGCAGCTGTTATAACGCCGAGGAGCTTTACGGAGATCTCTACAGTAGCCGCGATAACCAGGGTAACAGCGAACGGGGAACCAGTTTAGAAGGGCTGACGTTCCACCAGTACTAACAGAGGAAGCAATGAAAGCTTTGAAAGATGCAAGCGGGGAAGGCACCCCGCGAGAATCAGATAATAGCAGATCTCTTAAAGGATAGTGGGCAGATTATGCTGGAAAAACTGGCAAGCCTGTATACGCAATGGCTAATGGCTGCGAGCATGCAGGAATCTTGGAACAAAGCGATCATCCTAAACCATAAGAACGGCGACACAATGGACTTGAAAAATTACACACCGACTAGCTTACTGTCAGTCGTCGACAAGGTATTTACCAATTAATTGCTAACGTAATGGTCCCACCTTAGATTTCATGCAACCGAAAGAACAGCAGGGTTTCATAAAGTACTCAACAGTAGAACATATTCACACTATCAATCAGGTGACAGAGAATGCGTGGAGTATAACCAGCCCCTATATATAGCCGTCATAGATTACGAGAGAGCATTAACTCGGTCGATACCTCCGCAGTCATTACGGAATCAGCCGTAGACGAGCACTGCGTAAACTACTGGAAGGCATCTACAACGGCTCCACACCCACCATAGACCTCCATAAGGAGAGCAGCAAACTACTTAAAAGGCGTAAGACAAGGGGACACAATCTCTCCAATGTTATTCACAGCATGTTTACGGGAAGTATTTAGAACACTGGATTGGGAACAGGTGGGGGTAAGGCTTAATGGTGAATACCACAGTAACCTCAGATTTGCTGATGACATTGACTTGATATTAACTCGGGAGATGATTACAAAAGCATGATTGTTGACCTAAAGAGGCTAAGTACAGTGGGCCTGGAAATTAATATGCAGAAAAAACTAAAATAATGACACTACACTGTAAACAAAAATTACCCGAGATGGAGTAAATGGACCTGTCCTCTAGCGCATTCCCTGATGAGAGTTTAATATACTCCGGTCATGCGGAGTAAAAGATTTACTCGCTTGACCGCAGCTGTATTACATCCATCGAGGAGCTTTGCGGGTAGCTATGGAGTATTTGTTTACATCCATCGCGGAGCTCTTGCGGTACCTATATGGGAGTTTTATGTTTACATCAATGTATGAGCTTTTGCTGAAGCCAGCTAAGCCTAGGCGTGGTCCGGGACAATTCTTGCATAATTTTATTAATATTCGATCTACCTGGGTAAATTTGGTATCCTTTTGGTCCTTTCTCCTTCCGGTCGATAGCCTTGACGTTTGCTTTCCGATAATCCTGGCTTGTCCGCATACAATCTTGATAATTTCGGAAGCCTAAACCACGTCAACACCTCGCTGGGCGGTGGTGCCCCAGCCACTTCGTAACAAAATATTTCCGATTCGCGCCATCACTGTGGTGGTCTGGTCGAATGCGCGGCATTCTGGCGTCTGCTGGAGGAGCAGAGCGGTCACCAGTGGAAAGAGCCTTGACACATTTACACAGAACACTGATCGGCCGTTGCAAACTCACTGCGCACTCAAGGACTCGTTTAAAAAAACGAAGTGGCGCTCACTTGGACGCACTAGCACACGTGCGAGCACGCACAGATACAAATCCCACCGAGCGATTCGTCGAACCAAGCAATGCACTGGAGCATCACACGGAAGCACTAAACAGACGCGCGAGCTCAAGCGCGCATACACACACACATCACACCGCCGCAAGAGCGTCGCACCGAAGACGGCTGTTTAAAAACTCCCATGGGGGGGTTGGACCACGTGAACTGAAACTCCGTGTGGGTAGTATAATAAGGTCATGTCGTTTTTATACTCCGTCACTTAGCAATGGTGGTAAAATGATGTCATGCGCCGAATTCACTCCGCTATGACGGAGTAAATGGTTGGGGCATGGGAGTTTTTTTCGGTTGACGCGCTGGTAAAAGCTCCCATCTCGGGTAATTTTTGTTTACAGTGTAGCCCTCGGCGAACACAGCGATTTGAGATAGCTGGCGAGGCATTGGAAGTAGTGAGTGATTAATCTACTTGGGCCGTTTTTACAGCGTAAGCTGTTATGAGATCACAACTACGGCGCCGTAGTTGTCCGCCGCCGCCCGTGTCCGTAACCAATATCGCTCCTCGTGAAGAACACAGGACAACTGCTGCCATCTATTGACGCTGATTTCCTCCGCAATAGCCTTCGAAATGTGTTTATACGAAGCGCTTCCTCGTGAAGTAGTTTTGTCGTCACGCGACAGGCGACGTGCGCAGCCCCGACAGCAACCTGACATGGCTCTTCGATATACCTGATGGCGCCTCCTCGCAAGATGCGGACCGCTGCTGAAGTGAATCGCAGAGTTACGCGCGCGGCTTCAGCAGGGCAACGTCGGGCACAGCAGACCGCTGTGCAGAGAGAAGCCCAAACCCCAGAGTTATGGCGCAGGGGATACCCACCACCTGTACTTGCACTAGTTTCCCCAAGCGTTTACAATGGCCTCTAGGAAGGTCGCTCCTTCAGCTTACGCTGTCACTGTCCTGCGATTCCGCGCAGGCCTGGCTCTTTTTTGCCCCTGATCTGAATCATGAGGCTGAGGTAATTAGGAGGATAAGAATGGGGTGGAGCGCATGTGGCAAGCATTGTGAGATAATGAATGGTAGCTTACCATTGTCTCTGAAGAGAAAAGTGTATAAGAGCTGCATCTTACCGGTACTCACCTACGGGGCAGAAACTTGGAGGCTAAGAGGGTTCAGCTTAAATTTAGGACGACGCAGCGAGCTATGGAACGGAAAATGGTAGGTGTAACCTTAAAGGACAAGAAGAGAGCGGAGTCGGTCAGGGAACAAACGCGTGTTAGGGACATATCAATAGAAATTAAGAAGAAATGGGCTTTTGCGGGCCATGTAATGCGAAGACAAGACAACCGTTGGTCATTAAGGGTAACAGAGTGGATTCCTAGAGAAGGCAACTGTGGCAGGGGGCGGCAGAAATTAGGGGGGGAAATGAGATCAGGAAGTTTGCGGGGATACATTGGGCAGTTAGCAAGGGCAGGGATAATCGGAGATCCTATGGGTGAGGCCTTTGTCCTGCAGTGGTTGTAGACAGGCTGATGATGATGATGCATGGGGGAGGAGTGGGGGGCTCCGAAAATTTCGACCACGTGAGGTTCTTTAACGTGCACTGACATGGCACAGTATACAGGCCTCAACATTGCACCTCCAGCGCAATGCACCCGCCGCATCCGGGATTCAATTCCGCGACCTTCGCGTCGGCAGCCAAGTACCATAGCCATTAGACCATCGTGGCGGGACCGTAGGCGTGTTAAAAACGGCTACAACGACTAGGACGGGGTTTTAACAGTGGGGCTATCAAAAGCTAGGCTGGGCCGTGCGTTGGATCGCATACGTCGTTGTGTCGCCATGGTGGTCTGGTGGCTATGGCACCCGGCTGCTGATCCGAGTGTCGCCGGATGGAATCTCGGCAGTGGTGGCGGCATTTCAGTGTAGACGAAATGTTGTACTGTGCGATGTCAGTGCACGTTAAGGGAACCCCAGGTTGTCGAAATATCCGGAGCACTCCACTAGGGCGTCTCTCATAATGATATCAGATTTAGGACCTAAAGCTCACGATATTCATATTCGTCGTCACATAGGAAGTAAAAGCGGACCTGCTCTTGCCCTCACCCCACTAGCTGCTACATGACAACGATTATGCGAGAGCCAGGGGTCGAGTGTGGAAAAGGTTTTAGATCGAAGTAACGGGCCCGCAGTGCGGGTGCATTTTGTATATCGCGAAATCAAAAGAAAGAAGAAGAAGAAGGAAAAAAGAAAGAAAGAAAGAAAGACAGAAAAAAGAAAGAAGAATAGAGAAAAAAGGAAGAGAAAGAAGAAGAAAAGAAGGGAAAGAAGAAAGAAAGAAGAAAGAAAGAAATTGAATGTCAAAAGCAGCGCCCCTTGTGAGTAGATAATGATGAAGGGGGATGTGATGGACATAACTGATACCGCATACATCCGTACCCTTGTCAGGTACATCCGAATAAGTGTAAAAGATCAGCGTCGCTTTCCTATAGGTTTCACGGCGTGCAACTTGCTAGAATATTTTAACTGCCTCTTTCAAACGTACCACTTCTCCTCAATCGCCGTCTTTTATAATTTCTTCGCCAATGACTTGACCAAGAGTTATCAAATATCCGAGCACGTGCCAGGGCACGTCAATTTACTGCAGCCGGAAAGCATAAGAGGCATATTGCAGCAAGTCGAACGAGGTACTCCTAGCACGGATTTAGGAATAGCGGGTACCACTTTGTTTCAGAGGTAAGTTGCCATTTCGTGAGTATTACAGTGACTATCAGTGCTATACAGCATAATTAATTATGTTGCCTTCCTCTACAGTTGTTTACTCCCATCGGCTTTCCCAGTATCAAAGCGGGGCCGCTTAGCGGCTAGTAATATCTGCCGTCCATGTCACATTCCCTGAGGAGTGCTCCGTTGCCGTCGACCTACTACTCACTGCCCCTCTTCCCTCACACTTGCACTGAGTCCACTGTTGCATGATAGTGATGATGGTCTACCAACCAATAGCTGCCCATCATTCGACATCAGTGCCAGATGCATGCTCTAAACATGTAATTAAACATCCTCCCCTAATCTTCCACCTTCACATATTGCAAGGGTTCTAAATATTTTTCGTACAATGCTCTGACTGTCTTGAATGTTGTCTCCTAGAACGCTCCCGTTGTAAAATTTATGCAGCATGAAGTCGATCTACCAGCTCCTGTCATGCATTGCGCAACGCAGCCAGCAGTATATAATACAAGGAAGCAAATGAAATATCTGCGATACCTTCGCGGATGATGCGCATCCGTCCCACGTGGACTCGGCTAAACTGCCCCTCCAAGGCAAAGCTAATTCTGTTGAAAGAAAATGAAAAAACGTATTTGCGAAGATTCGCAATTTGTATTCGAAAACAGAGAACCCTTACCTTTCCCCATGGTACAACATGGTTCTATTGAAAACAATCCGCGCTGGCCTTATATAGCGCCTTTCGTCATATCTGCAGCGGGCGCCACTCAGTTTAGAGGTAGTGTGTGTCCATACGGGCCCTGCGGTATTGACAAACTGAAAAAGAAGGAAATACAGCATATCCGCGGAGTGAATGATGATGAGTGGGCGAATCTCGGGAGGTTCATCGTAGATCGTGCCGAGTTCCGGATTAATTTAGTTAACGCGCACGCTACGAATCCTCATGGTTCAACTATGCACAAGTGAAATCTCCCACCGGCACTTCATTGCAAGTCAGGATCCAGTGCCTATATATATATATATATATATATATGGGTTGCCGGTGAACGGTTCTCCAACGCGAGCAGTCGGTAATTCTCAACCAAGAAACTCGCCAGGAGACGCTGTCTGCGCCAACGTTGTTTCTCGCGGGTGAGGGCGCGTTCTCCTTCTTTGCGAGCTGGTAGAGCGTTCATCTAAGAAAGAGCGTTTCCATAGTCAACGCGCGCCTTTCGCTCTGTCTCTCTCTCACAAGGCAGCAGATGTAAGAGTGAGAGAGAGGCACGCGCCGGGAGGCACGCAGCGAGGGCGAGCGCGTGCCTCCCGGCACGCCGGTTACGCCTGACGCAGTACAAGGTTAGACTAAGAGGAGCTTCGCCCCTAAAAAAAGCGAAAATGACAGTAAATATGTTGCGAATGTGTACTTTGCGCTATTAGTACAACTACCCGTCGTAGTGGTCTAGTAGCTATGGCACTTGATCTCTGACCCGAATGTCGCGGGAGCGAATCCCCGCCACGACGGCCGCATTTCGATGCAGGCGCAATGCTAGAGGCCCGTACACTGCGCGACGCCAGTGCACGTTACGGAAACCCAAGTGCTCGAAATTTACAGAGCACTCCACTATACGGTGTCCCTGATGATCACAGGGTGCTCTTGGGACGTAAAGCCGCAGTAATTATTATCATGCTAGTGCACTCTGCGACGTAGGTGCCTTTATAGTGATAATAGCGGTACACAGCCGATGGCCTCCTAAGTAACGTACGTGTAGCTGACTGAATAGGTTTGCTTTCCTGGCTTCAAGACGCACACTCCATACGGAAAATAGCGACAAAACCTCCTCCCCCGGTCCCTTCTTCTTCAACAGCCATCTTCCTAAACACTTGGAGCACAGTATGTGTGCGCAGATAGCGTCGGCTCCCAACATCCGCGTTCCTATGAAACGTAATAGTGAACGCGCAAAATGTAAGGAAACGCGCATCAAAACGCGCAACTTTAACATTCTGTCGCGGTGACATTCAAGTGACCTTCTTTAAGTAGAACATCGCTGCCAAAATCGACGCCCACCATTGAGATGCGTCGGTGACACATCGAGGCTTTTCGATATGCTTAAACAACGGAACGAAAGATAAGTAGAGACTTCAGTGTCACCGACACTGTCAGTTGCAATGCACGTGTAAAAAACGCACGTAGTTGGAATTATTCATTTACGCGCTACCGAAACAAAAGAAAGCAAGCAGAGGGTATCGAAGCAAGCATGACATGAAAGCGAAATGCGCAACTCTGCGTCCACATGAAAACGCACCGGATGAGTTTACGCCGTTCCACTTGCGTTTTCACAAACATGAGTCATGTTCTTTAGAAATGAACTAAAAAGTAGCATCATGCGTTGCCTTTTAAATGTCAGGCACATGGCTCACGTAAAACAAAGCATTCGCCAGTGTCAGAAAACCATCAACAACGTTAGCTCTGGTGCCCAACAATGCACGTGCACTTCTGTGCACTGAAGAATGTGCGGCGTTCGCACGCGCGTTTCTTCGCTCGTGCTGATGCCTTCAGCCCACTACTACACTAGAAGAACTGCGGCTGGCGGGTGCATGTGTTGCACGCCCAAGCAGAAACACAAGATTTGGGCACTGCGCGTCCGGTGCGCGGCGTCTCGATGATGGCGAACGCTGATTTCTGCAGTTCATGTAGGGAGAGCGCCTAAGCGTCCGCGGGGATAGGGGTGAAAGGGAGTGAAAGAAGTAGAGAGGAGAGAGAGGCCGTAGTGGAGGGCTCCGGAAATTTAGACCACCTGGGTTCTTTAACGTGCACTGACAACGCGCAGTACACGGGCCTCTGGCATTTTCGCCTCCATCGAAAATGCGACCGCCGCGGCCGGAATCGAACCCATGTTTTTTTATTGATTGATTGTGGTTCGGTTAGGAAAGGACGCTAATTTCTGCAGCCCATGTAGGGAGCACGGATAAGCGTCCATTGGGGTTGGGGAAAGGGAGTGAAACAGATAGAGAGGAGAGAGAGGCCGTAGTGGAGGGCCCCGGAAATTTAGACCACCTGGGGTTCTTTAACGTGCACTGACAACGCACAGTACACGGCCTCTGGCATTTTCGCCTCCATCGAAAATGCGACCGCTGCGGCCGGGATCGAACCCGCGTATTTTGGGTGGCAGCCGAGTACCGTAACCACTGCACCACCGCGGCTGACATTGTCCCGCAGAGCTATGCGCCTGTGCCACGACCTCCTCTATAAAATTATAGAGGAGGTCGTGGCCTGTACATATAATCACGCTACGAGAGCATGGGTGCTCTCGTGGCGACTAAGCAGCTCCTAGAATAGCATAGGCATACAGAGCGTTGTAGAATGGGGGCGTCAAGCCAAGGAAACGCATACCGCGTCTGCCACCGTCAGCGGTTCGACTAGAACGCGGTTACGCTGAACGCTGTACGAAACTCTGCGAAGCGTTCGCGCAGAGAGAGAGAGGGAGAGATAAAAATTTATTGTCGTCGGTTATGGAGGTTGATCCGCCAGGTCGAGCCTCGTGGCCACCTCCTCTGCTCTCTGTATGGCCTTGAGACGGACACTAAGGCTGGTAGAGGTCAGCACCTCCTCCCACCCCTCAGGTGAGGGAGCGGCCAGGAGATCGGGAGAGCGTGGGAATTCTCTGCTGTCCCAGTGGATATGATTAAGTGTGGCTGCTGAGCCGTGCCTCGCTGTGCTTTGCGAGGCCTTTCCCGAAACTTCGGACCACGACCAAACGCTAGTGTGAACCCCGACCAGTCAGTCACGTGCCCATTCGCTAGCCTTGGGCAACAAGTGCAAGTTTTTAGGGGCGAAGCTCCTTATGGCATCACCTGGGCGGTTCTCTGTTGTCGATGCATCCTGCGTAGCCAGTAGCGTCTCCCTTAGCATACAATAGATGGCGCTGTCCCATAGAGATGCATAGATACCGAGAGTAAGCGAATATAAGTACCTTGGAGTATGGGTAAATGAGGATGATATATACACGAAGGTACACGAAAAAGCATTGGCAGCAAAGGGAAAGAGGAACGCAGCAATAATGAAGCACAGAGCGTTATGGGGACACAATAGGTACGAGGTGCTTAGGGGTCTGTGGAAAGGGTAATGGTACCGGGGCTTACATTTGGGAACTCATTGGTGTGCATGAGGCCAGAGATACAATCAGGAATGGAGGTGAATCAAAGAACTGTGGGACGCCTCGCGTTGGGTGCCCACGGGAAAACGACAAACGAGACTGTAAGGGCGATATGGGATGGGCGAGTTTTGAGGCAAGGGAAGCGCAGAGCAAAATAAGGTTTGAAGAGAGGCTCAGGAATATGAAAGAGAGTAGGTGGGCAGTGAAGGTGTTCCGCTATTTATATAGAAAGAGCGTTGACACGCAGTGGAGAAAGAGAACTAGGAGGCTCACCAGTAAATATACGGCTCTAAGAGAACTGACAACAAAGAGCGTAAAGGGAAAAGTCAGAGAGGCGGAGAAGATTTACTGGAGGGCAGCGATGGAAAAAAAACCGACTCTGAATAACTACCGAGAGGGCAAAAACGAAATAAAGAGGGAGACATTTTATGATAATTCAAGAAGAAGCGCTTTATTGTTTGAAGCGAGATCGGGCTGCCTTAGAACGCGTATTTATAAAGCGAAATTCAGTAAAGAAGAAGAAAAATGCACATGCTGTGAGGAAGACAGGGAAACGACTGAGCATGTTCTGATTGAATGCGGAAATATCCACCCAGGTGTACCTTTGGGCACCACCCTACAGGAAGCCTTGGGTTTTAGGGCGAACAACGGGAAGCTGAACATAGCCGCGATTGAAATAAGTAAGAGACGGTTAGAATACTGGTGGCAGAAAACTAGAGAGAACGGACAAAAATAATTATAAAAAAAAAAATATGGACTTTCTGCCATAAGGGGCAGGGAACTGGGCTATGTATTTCCGTTTTTGCTATAGTACGATCGATTTGATTGAAGTAAATTTAAAAGGCATGAGGAAAATTTAAAGAGAGGAAAAAAAAGTTCTACGAGCCTGGTGGCGCACAAGTCACCGCCCCGTTACAAAGGGGACGCTCATAGCATCCATCCATCCATCCATCCAGCATGCAAACTGCAGTTGGGTGACGATACACTAGATGGCGCTGTACGCATTCTGTGTCGTGATTGAAACCGCGATTGAAATAAGTAAGAGACGGTTAGAATACTGGTGGCAGAAATCTAGAGAGAACGGACAAAAATAATTATAGGGAAAAATATGGAATTTCTGCCATAAGGGGCAGGGAACTGGGATATGAAATTCCGTTTTTGATATGGCATGATCGATTTGATTGAAGTAAATTTAAAAGGCATGAGGAAAATTAAAAGAGAAAAAAAAAAGTTCTTAAATCTTCTTACGAGCCTGGTGGCGCACATGTCACCGCCCCGTTACAAATGGGAAGCTCATAGCATCCATCCATCCATCCATCGTCATCTCCATTTGTCGTCTCGTTTCCAAGAGTGCGCTGTCCCATAGACATGCGTACAATATGGCGGTTGGGTGAAGGTACGCTAGATGGCGTTGGCGGTGCAGCTGCTCTCCTATTGGCTGCTGCGCGGGCTGTGCCTGGGTGCGCAGGGAACGAGTGCCTCTCTCAGTCTTCTGGATCGTCGCCCTACGTGTCGGATCGTTGTTGGGGCATGGACGAAGCGGAGCGGCGGGCGCGGAGGGCCGCGGCGGCTCGTGCTGGTCGCATGAATCCAAGATCGCGGTTGAGCAGATCGTCCACAAACTCTGAATTCTCGAGCTGCTGCCGCGTTATCGCACTGGTGGCCGCGTTCGTCCTGAACGTCATGGTCTTCTCTGACACGATCTACGATGAACCTCCGGAGCTTCGCCCACTACTCATCATTCACTCCGTGGATATGCTGTGAATTTTTTTCTTCTCGCAAACGCGCGACACATGGGGCACAAGAAAGAGCGAAAGACAAATAAGCGCAGACAAATGGTTTGTTTAGAGGAATACGTGCTGTTTCACTAATTTCTTAAAGAACAATAGTTCTTCGCTTATATAAGCTTCAAGTCCTTGAGAAATACCAACTTCCCTAAGGTGCGTCAACGAGCATTATATATACCGACATTACGAAACACAAAATGACAAGGCAACGAAGCTCACGTTCTTCACCATGTACGTGGTCACAACCCCATTTCATACAAGCAACCCACTCACGTCTCTGATTCTGTAGGAATTTTCGGGTGTTTCCGGAAGCGAACAAGCTGGAAGCTTCATGTGTGTGATCACAATGAAACATGTGGCTGTCAACATCCCATGATGCATGACGCAGCTCATACAAACTTATAACATGACTGACCGCCAAATCCCAAATTCCAACTTCTCTGTACCGCTAGCATGCAATGTCTGCGGAAAATTCTCTTTTATGAAGTGACACAATAGCATGTAACTACAGGCTATTCCTGGCACAAGCTGGACGTTCATACCTTGCGTGAACTTTTGGAAACGCTTCCAACAATACTCTTTGTCACGAACCGACTCCCTGTAGGATCGTATTGTCCAAGATGAACACATTCGTCGCAGTAGCACAATACTTCCGTGTCAATGCTCGCATGTTACCATAAAT
>JABSTT010003541.1:0-27835 GCA_013339685.2 Hyalomma asiaticum | reverse complement strand
TCGACTACGGAGAAAGAGCGTCTCGCAGTCATTTTGGGCGACTACCAAGTTTCGCCACTACCTCTATGGTCGTCCATTCAAAGTAGTGACGAACCACCACGCCCTTTGTTGGCTGGCGAGCATGCGCGACCCCTCAGGACGGCTGGTACGGTGGAGCTTGCGGCTGCAGGAATTGACGTCACCATCGTTTACAGTCTGGCCGTAAGCATGAAGACGCTGACACACTGTGTTGCGCACCAATTCAGCTTGCCAGTCAGGAAACAGACGACGATGACAGTTTCCTGGGCACCATTAGCTTATCAGATTTGAGCAGACAGCAGCGAGATGACGCAGAAATTCGCCCTATCATTGATCATTTAGAGGGCCGTGGCACAGCCATACCGCGCCATCTTTCGCGTTCGTTGACGTCATTCTGTCTGCGAGACAACGTCCTGTACAAAAAGAACGCTCGTTCGAACAGCCGTATTTACCTCCTGGTTGTTCCAAAAGACATGAGAGATGATGTCCTCTTTGCTTGCCATGACTAACCTACATCTGGCCACCTAGGTTTCTCACGAACACTCGCACGAGTAAACGAAGCGTACTATTGGCCCGGGCTTTCCGCAAGCGTCAAGCAGTACGTTAAAGTTTGTCGTGAGTGCCAGCGCCGAGAGACTCCATCGGTTAAGCCGGCTGGTTTACTTCAGCCGATAGAGGCACCTCATACACCCTTCGATCAAGTCGGAATGGACATCCTCCGACCGCTCCCGCTGTACCGCCGTGCAGGAGACAACGCGGTTCACCCCATTTCGCCTTCTCTACGGCCGGGAAGTTCAGACGATGCTAGACGCTATGCTGCCGTGTCACGACGCTGACCGGTTCACACCTGACGCCGAGGAATTAGCAAAGCGTGCTGAGGAAGCTCGGCAGCTAGCGCGGCTGCACATCGGGCAGCAGCAACAGGCGACGCACGACGCTATAACATTCGTCATAGAGAAGTGTTCTACAGCCCCGTAGACCAAGTTTGGGTGTGGACCCCAGTTAGCCGCCGTGGGCTGTCCGAAAAGTTATTGAGCCGCTACTTCGGCCCGTATAAAGTGCTTCGTCGCGTCAGTGACGTGAACTACGAGGTGATTCCGGACTCATCACAGACTCAGGCCAGGACAAGACGACCACCGAGCTCGGACATTGTTCACGTTATGCGCATGAAGCCGTATATTGCGCGCTTGTAAACTTTCTTAACTTTCTATCATTCATTGCTCTATCTGTTTTCTTCTTATTTATCTCCGTTAGCTTGCTTTGCTCTCTAGCTGTGCCAGTGTCACGGTTACTTTTGTTCTCCACGTTTACCTGCACTGTTTTTTTTTCTCCTCCCCTTGTGTTTGTGCTGTAGCATCGAGGCGATGCTGTTTTTTTTTTTCAGAAGGGGGATAATGCCACCTGCATGTAGTGGATCGTGGGCAGGAGAAGCTGCAGCCACCAATCGAGGAAGAAGATGGCGCGCTTCTTCTTAACTATGATAAAGCCTATACATTAAGAAAAAAGGAAAACATTACCTGTTTTGATGGTAGAAGTGCACAATAGTTTACATAGTTTTTTTTCCTCTGTTTTACTTTTCTCCCGATTATTAATAATTTATTATTCTATTTTATTCGTCGTGTTGTGGTATTTGCACAATATACCAGCTAAAGTTAAGCACTCCAGGTCTTGGCCAATCCCCCGTAGTGGGTATGCGCCATATTATGCGTATGCTACCTCGGTATGCCGATTACAAGAAAACCAAGCCCTTTTATTCCATTACATTATACATGACGAACCGCTGCTCCGTGTGTCAGAATATATATCTCGGGTTTACGTCACAGACAGCTTGAACTGGAACCGCCATATAGACTATATCTGTGATAAGTCTCAAAAAAAGCTATGGATGCTTCGACGGAGGCTTAGTGATGCGACACCAGAAGTAAAGCTTTTGGCATATAAAACCACAGTGCTTCCGTTGCTGGAATATGCATGCCCGATCTGGAAGCCATACACGCAAAATACCATCGCTAAATGTGAACGGGCCAAAATAGAGCTTAAGATTCATATTTAATTCCTACCGTCGAACGCAGTCAATAACAAGCCTAAGAATAAAAGCCGATATTCTTACAGTGCACGAAGAATGAACATCAGCAGTATGAAATACTTTTTTCAGTTATTCCATGGCATTTACAAAACAGACATAATAAAGCTTTTCACTCTGGACATGTCACATTCGCGGACAAAGCACAGCAAGCACATTAACCTTTTAAGTGTAACACAAAATCGTTTGAAAATCTTTATAGTATCAGCTGTTCACACATGGAACAAATTAAGAAATGACGTTTTACTGTGTACAATATTAAAGATTTTGAATATGCATTATTAAATTAAATGACTTTTTTTCTTCTTGTTAGTTTCAAACGTTGAACTGAGCTAGGCAAGGTATTCACTTTCTCACCTGTGTCTGCACAGTCGTGTTGTGTACTGAAGGTAACAATTTTGCAGATGTTTTACTTTTCTTCTTTGAATCTGTGAGATTCTTTTCCTTTTGTATTGATGCTTTTTCTAATCATGTACTTGTGCCCAGTTGAGCAACTCCTGTTCTGGCATGTATGCTAACAGTATTAATAAATAATAAATAATAAATAAATAAAATAAAAAAATATTTGAAGGATCATCATCATCATCATCATCATCTTCTCCGCTCGATAGCCAGCCTCAAGACACGCGCTTTGCCAAGATCAGCTCCCTCATCTCTCAATGAAGCCCCGAACTACCGCTGAAGACTCGTGACAAAATGTGAAACAAGACAGTTGATTTTTTGATTTTGCACAGTATATCCCTGACATTTCGGCTGGAGGGGTAGCCTTTGTCAAGTAACAGAAGTGCATAAGATATTGCGCGTCCCACAATATTAGTCGTATAATACAGATAGGCCAAGTCAGCCAGCTTCTAGCTTACTGATCACCTCCGTGCCAGAATAGCTTTGGTTAGGAATAAGTTTATTATGACTACGTGACAGCAATCTGACAAATTAGGCAGAGGTACTAGTGCTCTTTGGAGGACCAGTATACAGAAACGCATTGGTTTATTGTCAGTTATGTACGGAGATATATTTCAGAATGGAAATTGGACGATATCGCGCTATGCATGCAGCGCAGCTGACTGACTACCTGCATTCTTGTTTTTTGGGCGCCATAGATATGAGTCAAAAGCTTTTGACGGAAACAATGTATGGTAGTACTGAAGCTAACCTGAGCATTTCCATACGGCAAGCAGGCGTATTGCAATGGGCAAAGTCGTTAGAGGTTCACGGGGCTACCGAATTAGCGGCCCTCGTGTAGGTTCTTGTGTTCAAAACTTGACGGCTTGACCGTCATCGAGCAGGGACCGACGAGACCGTTGGTGCAGTGAAAAAAATACAAACACTCACTGTATTTGAAGGAAATGAATATGAGAGAAAGGATTAAACCACGGTGAAGCTGCAAGGAGACAGAAAGTTAACAAAACTATGACCGGGAGTAGAATGGTTCACAGTGATAGAGTAATTTGAACGGGAAAGACTGTCACCGTTAAGGTGGGTACACCAGAGTAGAAGGCGAGGTGGAGGCAGCAGATGCACTCGGAGCGGACTTGGATTGAAGTGGTCGCTCGGAGGGAGTGTAGCGTCGCGCGGTCGGGTCACAAACCCTCTCGGCGTTCTTCAGCGACGCTCAGACCACGAGCCGGGGCCGCAGTTGTGCCTGGCCAACGCAGACGATGGAAAGCCGTTGGAGTGCTGCCATACGCCCAGGCGATGGGAAGCCGGTGGACTGCCTGGCCAACGCCAGGCGATGGGAAGCCGGTGGATTGCCTGGCCAACGCCAGGCGATGGAAGCCGGTGGATGCCTGGCCAACGCCAGATACTGTACCGCTCGGGTACCGCCCAGGTGGGAGCCTGCAGCGGCCTTGCCACAGCAACTCGGCCGTCACTCCGCGCCCTGGTCAGCTTCCTCCTTGCACCACGCCTCAGCCACGTCTCCCTCGGTTCTTCTCTCGGCCTGTTCCAACCAGCGTGGAAGCTCTGATCGCCGAATTCGCCCTGACGTCCACTCACGCGCTTCGCCCCACATCGTCTTCGTCAATGACTGAGAGCTCGCGGCCACACATTCGGTGCTTTCTTGTGTCGGCGCCTCGGTCGCACTGGCGCACTTTCAAGATGCACTTTTCATCACACTTCTCACCGCGCACTTATCACAAGAGGTAATGTGCTGGTTAGGCTGGCAAGAAGTATATATGCAGTGTGGAGAATATTTACGGTCCACTGTACTGCCAAGTGAACGGTGCAAGACTAGGTTAGCCCAACCACAATGGTAATGAGATTATGATTGCATACAACTGCGGGTGCTGATGGTTGTCCGTACTTTTTACGAGAAGCTGCTTCGAGGCGCTACGCCACCGCAGGTACACTTTCTTCCCGTTTATGAGATAATGTTTCCGTTTCGTAGAAGGATGCGCATTTTGGCAAGTTGGTGCTCGATCGTCTTGATAAGAGTGCTGAAAGCGAAACCGTGGACAAAAGAAGGAAGTAAGCACACATGACAGCACTCGTCCTGCGTGTTCGCTTGCTTCTCTTTTCCACCTCTACGGTTTCCACGCTCTTCTTTCCCAAGATGTGTTTGTTTTATTTACTTTGTTTCGCGGTTGCCGCGATTACCCTTTTGTCGTACCTATGATTACACTCGGTGTCTGCGTTTGTTATTCTAATCGAATGTCCGCCGCGATGGTGTAGTGGTTACGGTACTCGGCTGCCACCCAAAAAAAACGGCGGTTCGATACCGGCCGCGGCGGTCGCATTTTCGTTGGAGGCAAAAATACCAGAGGCCCATATACTGTGCGTTGTCAGTGCACGTTAAAGAACCCCAGGTGGTCTAAATTTCCGGAGCCCTCCACTACGGCCTTTCTCTCCTCTCTATCTCTTTCACTCCCTTTCCGTCCACTTCGACGGACGCTTAGCTGTGCTCCCTACATGGACTGCAGAAATTAGCGTCCTTTGCATAACCGAACCACAATCATCATCATCACTCTAATGGAATCCTGTCACGGTCAAAGAACATGGTGTTTCCTTAGGTGCGAGCTCTTCTTTTTTAGATGCCAAGCAGCTCTCTGACTAGCCTGTGTAACGCTGTCCCTCCGAGCCACAATCATCATCATCATCCTCCGCACAAGTATATTTCTAGGCAATGTAGCACAAGCGCGAGGCAACGCGCTTCCCTCGGCGCAGATGTTGGAGCTGTGCCAAGTAGGTCACGCCGCAGCTGGGCGTTGACGTCACGCTCCCCTCGCAGTGCGCGCTGACGTCGCTCTCTCCCTCACCCGCCGGAGCGCCCGCAGCTGCCGGCTCCAACGCCCGCTCGCCTCCCGTGTCTGCGTTTCAAACAAACGTTTACACCAGCAAACGCTACACCGAGTTTCGCTTCAAACTTCTTCCAGCACCCGCGTTAGCGCCGTTCAACCCGTGACGCCACCCGTGCGCAACGCTGCTGCTTCGCATCCCATCAAGGTTCCCTTCGGGGAGATGGTCCAAGTTTTATCATTGAGCTTCTATAGAAGGCACTCAAATGTGCGCGTCGGGCATGCAAAGTTTGTAGATTTGTCGATACCATTCTCGAAGCGGCACGCAAGAGCCGTCGTCTGCGTTGCGCGTCACGGGAAAGTGGTAACGGCGCCCCCCGTCAACAGGGCAAAACAGGCGCACATGTGGCTTTGTACCTCTTGTACCAAGCTCATGTACCAGGCGCACATGTAAGCTTTGTACCTCTACCAGCCAAGGGTTCTGTCGTGTGCGTCGTTGTAATCAAAAAACGATCCCGACGAACCGCTCGCGCTCGGCCCGTGCCTCCCGGCGCGCTACCTCTCTCACTCTTCCATCTGCTGTCTTGTGAGAGAGAGAGAGAGACAGAGAGAGAGAGAGAGAGAGAGCGAAAGGCGCGCGTTGCCTATTGAAACGCTCTTTCTTCGATGAACGCTCCACCAGCTCGCAAAGAAGGAGAACGCGCCCTTACCCGCGAGAGACGAGCTTGAGGCAGGCAGCGTCTTCTAGCGAGTTTCTTGATTGAAAAATACCGACTGCTCGCGCTGGAGAACCGTTCACCGGCCACCCATATATTTACATAGGCACTGGATCTTGACTTGCAATGAAGTGCCGGTGGGAGATTTCACTCGTGCGTAGTTGAACCATAAGGACTCGTAGCGTGCGCGTTAACTAAATTAATCCGGAACTCCGCACGATCTACGATGAACCTCCGGAGCTTCGCCCACTCATCATCATTCACTCCGTGGATATGCTGTGAATTTTTTTTTTCAGACTAGAAATGTTACAAAGTAGGCGTTCTTTAGTGAGTAGATCAGTGAAGGCTTCGAATTTAAGAACATTCGAACCGTAATTTATGACTCCGTTCGAACGCGGCGCTTCTCTTATTTTATCCCTCCAAGCACTCATTTATCCAAATACTGTATTTCAATTTTCTTTCGTGCGCAGCATCGCTTCGGCGTCAGGGCTTGCCGCGCTTTTCACAACCTTCACTTCCGTGCTTCCGGCATATCAATCTGCGGTACGTTGTAATGGGCTCGTCCAAAGGCAAGACAACAAAAATAAAGTTAGTCTGTTGATATCCCACTCTTTCAATTCGCTTTCAAGTTTTTAGACAGTTGTCAAGAGAACTTCTTGTTATGCCCTATGTGGATGTGTTTGTGTGTGTGCCTGCGTGCGTGCTTGCGTGTGTGTGCTCCTAACATGTGACATTTTGTTTTGCAAAACAACACTTTTCAACACAACCCTTCCTCTTAGCTGCAAGGCTACTAGCGCGTGGACACACTACGCCAAAACAGTACCCAAGGCGAACGAGGCATACGGCTGCCTTATTTAGCGTTCGGCACATGCACTACTCCCAGCTTTCGCGGGGTCTTCGCTAAATATTTATATAGGCCGTTGTGTACTCAGGCAATACGCGTAGGCAAGTTACAGTTAAAACAAACATACCTATAATACGGCACAGTTCTGCACGAAGGATGTACCTCCCAAGATTGACGGCCCCAACTTACCTGAGAAAAACTTGTGCGATTGAGAGGCCAGTCTTTCTAATATGCATGAGAATCTACATCGTACACAGGCGCTAACTCGACGCGACATTCCTAAAATTGCAGACAATGTGCACGCTGCCGAGCAACTTCGACGTTTCTAAGATATTTTTTTTAGAATGGAGTCCGATGCTAAAAATATTAAAGGTGCCGGAGCATGACCTTACCTTGCCTTGGAAAACAACGGCAGTATTCGCCGTACATTCCTTTTCCGATTTGGTAATTCGAGCATCGCTCACCTGTATAACCAAGTCTTCGACAGGTGGATGGACCATTCCGCCTTAAGCAGCACAGGCCAAGTTTGCAGTCGCTGATTGTCCAACGCCACCTCCCTGCATTCCAAACCAAGATGGCAAGTTCCAATAAGCTTAGATTCCAAACGAACCATGAACAAGCTCTGCAGTTTCTGTTTCCAAAACATGTACTTCCGCAGAACTCGTTTCCCAAAAACGTCTACATATATCCCTGTAAATCCGTGTGAGTTCTGTCGCCCCTGCAAGCTTTGTAAGGATCCTTACTTAAGCGTCGTGGTCTTATATTAGGTTGATTGACATTACTTTTTGGATTAACGAACTCCTATAGGTTGCCGCGCAATTTTAAGGAGGGCACGGAATAGTCGATATTTTTGCATGTGCCATTGAACGACTTGAATCACTACGATCACTGGCAAATTTTGTACCAACCGTATCAAGCAACATTGTAGACTGTGGTAAAATAGTCACTCTAGACCATATCACCTTGGACTGCAGCAGGGATAACGCCCCACCCTCCTTCCCTCCATGTGATATTCAGGCCAAACCCTCAGCTCAAGCACGGGCTGAAGTCTTGATGTCATCAGAACTCGATATTCGATTCTGTTCCACCACTATAGTCAACGACGTGGCTAACCGGCTCAGCCTGCGCGCCATCCCACACCGTCCTTTTCTTGCATGTGCCATATTTGCTGACGCTTTCGCTTGAACCGTTCTGATCGAACCCTTAATGTATGGCTATGCAGGAGCGCCCCAGCCCGCCAAACGCGATAAGAATGTACGCATTGCTCGAAATTTATTGCTGTCCCGTCACTATGATCCCCCACGCCACCACCATCTCAATAGTGTTGTTATTTCTGGGCGTGGCATGGTCATGACGGATGACGTCGTGGGCCAACACTGAATGCAAAAGTTAATTCGGCTTAGTCCATTGCAACTTCTCATGCCCATGGGTCCAGTCGACTCTAGGCCAAATTTCTTGCGTATTTACAGCAGGGATGCGGATAAAAAAAAAAAAAAAAAACCAGTGGTAGGGAAATGCGATCACTTGTCCACCACTTTTTCGGATTTCTTAGGTGTAGCACGGTTCTAACACGGAAGCCCCAGGGTATACTCAGGGCTTTTTTTTTCAATAATCTCAAAAAGGGGCCTTTATATCTTCCATTCAAGTTAGGTACTTATTTGACACCACGGCTTTATGCCTAAAATGCTTGTGCAAATATGGCCTTTTGCCTTACTCCTACGTGTTGTATTTCCCTCTTTCATGGGTTCTTTCACTCTTCATTTTATGTCGCTCCTCGCATGATCACTACCGCTTAAGTATTTCATGGCACTGCTCATGCACCACAACTACCTTGTCCCAGGGACAAAGGTTCTTCGTTCTGTCCCAGAGGAGCAAAGTGCTGCAGTAACCTTTCCTACAATATGGACACGTTGCCTGCACTTGCAGATACGGCGGAAGTCGCACCCTTCACCTTCAAGAAGATCGAACACGAGGATACCTTGAAGTAGTGAACTGCCATCATCGTTATGTGTTTTTCCCAAAAAGAGCCTTGGATAGTTCACGAGATCTTAGGCCCGTGAGAACTTCTTCAAGTGTATTCCAAAATCGAGGGTATTTTCGCTGGCTGATCTGAATGAAAACCGTAGCATCCGTCACACTAGGCATAAAGAAAAATGGCATGTCCCTACATCTCGAAGTAAATATGACTAACAGTCATTAACACGCACTGTGCCCATCTTACTTAATAAACTCACAAAGGAAGAGTTTGATCCACTGCAAAATTCTAATCATGCAATAAGAATATTCTGTCAGTCGTACCAGAGAGATGATTGATGTTCAATGATTATTTTTGTATGTATATGGACCTGTGTACATAGCATACTTGGTGTATGGGGTAGGGAGAATGCGTGTATGTATAGTGTACATTTTCTTTTGTTGGTACAGATTTTTATTTGTGTATGCGTAACTATGTATGTACACATACTTTTTTTTTCTGATTGAACTGTATCTCTGTCTTGCGTATTATTTTGTTTCAAGTGTTGTATTTATTCAATACATATATGCAATGTGCTGTTGTCATTTGTAAAAGGGGGCAGGACCCTTGTCAAGCTTCTTTAGCTTTTAGTCCTGTCTCCTCTTTTTCACTGAGAAAATAAAATAAAAGTTGATTGATTGATTGACTGAACTTCCCAAACAAGCACCTTAGGGTGGAAGTAGGTGGTCGTGCTTTCGTTCCACTGCTTCATGCGCTGATACATCGCCTACGGTCGTTCAGCTGATCACTTTTGGCTCATTACCATGTGACGGAAGCGCTCCTTGATCTTTGCCGGACGAGTTGTAAAGACGCTTCTAGGTTAGAAAGAAACTCCCTTACAAAAATGCTATATATGGCTATATCTAATTGGGCATATCTGGCTATATATGGCTCGTGTCTGTATGTGACCGTATTTCCCCAAATCGTGATCGAGGCGTATGTGGCAGTCGAAGACCTACACGAAAAATGCCATGAATGACTGACATGTAACGGGCAAATACGGCCACATCTGGACACATGTCATATACAGCCAGATATGCATATTTGGCCATATACGCATATCTAGCTATATATATGGCATGTGCCCAGATGCAGCCATATTTGCCCGGCCACATAATCGTCGTCGTTCATTGAGTAGTACCTCGATAAACTTTTTTTTCTGATTTCTCTATGCCATCGGCGAACAGAAAGAAGAAAAAAGAAGATTACCGAACGTCAAAAGAGAGGTCATTGACAGCAAAGGGCGTAGCGTGATACTTTAAATTGGTTTCGCCTTACCGAACACCATGTTTAAAACTCCCTCGGAGATAAGCAGCGTGTCGGAAAACGTTGTAGCTTCGCCTGTAAGGGTGATAACCTGAGCTAATTGTGCGCTATTAGCATCGTCTGCTCGCAACAAAATTACGTTTAATAGTTCATTCAAATTACAGGCACAGGTATGATGTGTGTGCCCATTTCTCAAGTAGCAGATAACAAATGTCACTCCCTTACCTTTGAGAAAGCGAACTTTGTTATCAAAGGTACCAGAGCCCGTCAGAGGGCTTTTGTGATGAGGTGTTTTGCGAAACCCGGCGGTAGCTTGCGATGAATACTTCTGCACCACACGCTGACGCCGGCACCGGATTTTCCGCGACGCAAGCAACTTCACTCAGTCGCATTAAATTCAGTAGATTAGCGCAGCCATAATCGTACCGATAAAAGTCAGCGGGGGCACACAGTAGATAAGGAGGCTGTTTATTTTCGATGAATGTATCGAGCGCACTGAAGCGAAAATTGTCGCTCCAAGGAAGTAAGCAAGTAGTTTACTTACATGGGTTCTGTTGGGTGATGGTCTTTTAAAATTGCAAGGCCACGGCCAGCAACCTTTTGTTCATTGGGATCTTCATATGCTTTCTCGACTCGTGGAAGTGGCCTTCTCGTGCCTTCGCAGTGGTTACATTCATTTCCGGGACAGCTGCTACAGCTCTCCCATAGTAAGGCGCGATCGCCTTAAATCGTAAATACACTTGTTCTAAACACACATGTATCGGCGTAAACAAAAGAAATAGTTATTAAGGCGAAACTGATAAAGCAAGCTCGCATTTCTTTAGTTTACAGATTTGTTGGATGCTCTACTGAACTACGGCAGATGCCAGCTGTCGCACATTTATATTCTTTTCACGCCGAACAGCTCGTGCGGGAATTTGTGATTTTGACATTTTGTGAAGTATTCTGCTTCATCGTGCACGAGTTTGCTGCAACAGAGTACTTCGGCTTGCAAAACTGTAACTACACGGGTGACACAGTTAACCGTGAAGTAAATATCAAAGTATACATCGTTAACACTCCTACCACGTATCTCAAATGCCACAATGCATGCAGTTATAACAGATAAACTTGGGTCTCCGTAGATGAGAAGGCCTTGAAACAGTTTTGTCTTCGAAGTTGTCAAGCCCAATAAATCTGTTACTTTTGTATGTTTGTTGATGTCAGATTTACTTCGCTGCCCCATCAAATATTCCATCTACTAAAGGTTTAGCTATGAAACGTCTTCCTTGTCTTCCAATCTCTACAAAAGTGATCATTACGAGCTGGCTGATTTCTGTTGCACTGCATTTTTGGTGTCGAAGTCACTATGCTGACTCAATATAGCTGTTGATTGGGTTTACTAAATTCTGGAGTTTTACCGCCAGAAGCAACGATATGAGAGACGCTTTGACGGAGGACACCGTAATTTGCAACCACCTGGACTTCTTTAACATGCATTGGCATCGCAGAGTGCACGCGCCTTAACATTTTACCTCCATCGAAATGCAGGCTGCCACGACCTGGATTCGAACCCACAAACTTCGTATCAGCAACGGAACCCCAAAGCCACCAGACCACCGTGGCGAGGCCAATACACCGTTTAATTCGTCGTCTTACATATAATGAAATTTTCACTTTCTGTATAGTTGAAAGAAAGCTGTAGAAACATATAGATTCTGCGTGCGCTGTTAACCCTTTGAGGCGTTGTGGACGCGGCGTTAAGGACGCGGTGTTACAGGACGTGACGTTAAGAATTCCTGAAGATGGATGCAATTTCTGTCAATCCTACGCGACAAGTACAAGTGATATGTACAGTTGTCAAAGAATTATCCCAAATATTTCATTTTGCTGTCTTATTTTTCGAGGCAAAGTGCGCTCGGTGCTTCCGCCATTTGCAGAATACTATAGTAGCACATGGATAGCTTGGAAGACATTTAAATGAAAATATAACTGTTACATGACGAACATATAGCTCTGTTCGCAGATATTTAATTCAACTGATTCTAGCGTCAAATGTGCAAGAAAGCACGTTGCGGGTCCCAAAGCAGTGTTGGAAGAAAATCTTTATTAGTGGCTGAAATCTGGTAATCTTTCTGCGGTAGCATGGGAGAAAGCTCAGACACAAACTGCCAGGCCAGCTGGGTCGTCATTTTTGATAATAAAAAACACCCAGAAGGAGAGATATTGCAGACAGCAGATATAACACACGGATGGTCGTGTGTTTTCTGTCATGTGAGCAGCATCCCTTCAAATAAATGTTCATGTTAGGTTAGAGATTAGAAGCGCATCGCTAACGTGAGTAGGAAAGAACCATCATTCAGACATATTTACGGACAATTTCATCTTTCTCTTACTTTTTCGGGGGAGAGAGGCGTGTGACGTGTTGGAGGCTGTGAATATTAATGCTGTGTGCTCGCTTTCGTTCTAGTGGCACGTAGCTCTAATACGTTGGAGCCGTTTTTCTCTGAAGTCGCTTTAGTGGACGCGCCCAATGTTGTGCATGGAAAAGCTTTGTCTGGACGTGGCGATGCGGTCCGTCGTCTAGCAGGCTCGACCGTGCCTATGTGCCCCCTGCCTTAGTACCATTTATCGATAATTTAAGTACTCTGCGCTCGCCGACTTCTCCCGTGTATATTAACGCGATAGCGTTAGAGAGCTCGTTCCGCAGAAATGGCGCCATCGGTGACGGCGTCTCCGTGAGCGAAAAATAACAGCTCCGAAAATGGACAACTATGCCCATCTAGCGGAAAACACTTCAAGCAATGTCTCGACTACTATGGCCTCCGAGACGGCGGGCGCGCTTGCCATCTCGGAGGCCATGCGACTACAGCAGAGCCTATATGCGGTCTCGTCGGATGCTCTGCATCCACTTTTTTAGCATTTCATTCTCACGACACCATTAAAGAAGTGAAGTACTGCAGTTGCCATTTCACCGACCATAAGGCGATGCTTGTTGCGGTTGGCCAGAAGAGGTCTCGAGAAGAACAAATCGAGCAGCTGCCAGATAGTTAACGGAAGACAAAACGACAGAATGTGACCATTTACGAATAAAAGTGTCACGCCTACGCACAGTTCATAATGCAGGACCATGCGACTACATCATTGTAGAAAATTTTCATGAAGTTGAGATCAAAGTGCTGTTAAATAGATCGAAAACCTCTACTATAGAAACGTCGCGCGCGCGCGTGTGTGTCTGTGTCTGTGCGTGTGTGTGTGTGTGTGTGTGTGTGTGTGTGTGTGTGTGTGTGTGTGTGTGTGTGTGTGTGTGTGTGTGTGTGTAACTACACACATTAATAAAGTATGCACTGAGTGGTTGAAGCAGGGGCCGGACACTTCGACTAGTTTCGGTATTCGAAATAAAGCGTCCGCCATTGTTTTGGTAGGAAGCGAAAATTGAGCAATGTTTGCATGTGTGGCCTTATCTTTGCAACCTACGCATGAATAAAGTAAAGTTATGCAATTATGTGTAGAAATGAAATGTGCCCTCAGGTATTTTCTTTTTTTAACTCAATATATATTTATCCAGACGCAGCGTTCATTGCGCCGACGGGCGACGCTTTCGCTCTTATCTCTTCTGCTGCCACTCCGTTTGTCTGCTCCTGCCGTTTTCACTGTGCACGTGTGGAATTTCTTAAAGTGCCTTGAAGGTGAACATTTCGGTGTTTGTGAGTATGAACGCGCTCAAAATGTCGGCGAAACTAGGAAAACGACACAAGGCGTGCTGCGGTGCATTTTGGTCCCACAACTCGGGAAGAAACAGCGCAGCGAAATTCCAATTCGCAGCGGACGAAAGGTAAGTACACTTTTTGTTCGGTACGAAGAAGCGAGGGCTATCCTTATCAAATCAGCTACAGGGCGAACCGAAAGATTGCTGTTGGCGCTTTACAGCGGGTTTTTGTTTGGCACTGCGCATTTTTCAGTAATGTAGCAAGCATGTAAAGCTACTTGTGGACAGTTTCTCGTGAGCCGATTGATGCCAGCTGCCGCGCAGACGGAAATTTCGCTTCGGTATCGGTTTTGTTAGCGGTGGCTCTTAATTTCTTTTTCTTCGAGAAGAAATAGTGAAAAGTATGTTCGCTGAATGCGCTTCTTCGACGAACTGGTTCGGCTTTAGATCATTCCGACGACCAGTTCCTTGTAGCGGTTCTACCACATTTGAATGCTTAAGAAATAAGCCCCCAAAATCATTTACGTAGCAGTGACTGCTTACGTTCCGTGTAACGTGAAGTTCGTGTTACCTGCGCTAAGGCCAAGCTGCGCTTTGCTTTTGAACCTGTGACACATTCTTTTCTCCCTTTTTCGCACTCTTTATATTAGTGTCGCTTTTACGTGTTGTTTATTGATTTCCATGGTGGTATTTGTTTCATTTTCTAGGTGTGACGTAGGGCGAAATTACGCCAAAAGGACGGACCTGAGGGACTCACACAGGAGCAACTGTACGACGGCTACCGCCTCTGCTCGGACCACGTCGCTGAAAGTGCCCCTACGCGAACCCTGCCAAAACAAAACACTTTAGCGCATTTCGATGTCTGCGCAAACAGCGTGCAAGGTATTGTCTTTGTGCAGACATTCATAGCTCACATTGTTGCGCTATAATTCACTGCTGCGAACACGAATTTTGAGATCTTGTACTTGATGTGGTGAAGTTGCACAAGTACTCGGCATTCTTGCCAGGCATACTTTAATTTCCATATCAAATGAGGAGGAAGAAGCTCCTTCTGGAAAAGTCAAATATTTCTGTAGGTCAAGAAAGCACGCTGTGCCACAAGCAAGTGTACGAGCAAAGTTGAGGCGCTTTCACCGGTTTGTTAAGGCGTCTTCGAAAGTAAAATGATAAATTACCTCCAGCTAATTACAAAAGTAATAGTACAGCTCAGATTTGTCCTATGCTTCCAACATTATGCACGAAGCTGAGCTTATGAGCTCTATAAAATAAATGCTTTATATGATTCATGCATATTAGAGGAATGTCTTGAAAACCGGTCAGAGTAGGCTTGTTCTGAGATATCTGCCCAGGCTGATTAATTAAATACTGTAGATCTGAGTTACTTTTGTAAACATTTTTCCATGTCCCGAAGGTGCGCGTTCAGTAATACCTTTGCGCATGACTCTGTCCTAGCCCAGTTTCCAATGATGATTAACCATCGACACTTACCTATACTGCATTTTTTTTCTCAATGGAAAGCTCTATCCGCAGGGTGTCATTTGTTGTTTGATGTTGTAGGATTGTGATACTCATGCCTAAACTGTGATAGAATATATGGGCATTACAAATTGCTAGGAATAACTGCAATGTACTGCTGTAAAATTCTGTAATGATGCCCTGTTAGCAATGCTACAGCTTTGAACGACGGTTTACGCGACGTATCGAGAAACATAGCCAAGTGTTATAACGTAAATATAATTTGCTCAGTATGCAATGGTACATTAGGACAAGCTGAGTTATACAGGAAGTTAGCTTGCTATAGAAGGTGATTTCTACCAGCAAGCTTCATAGAAAAAGGGGCTGGTAGTGTTGGGCTAAACGTGCAGGTCATCTGCACTGCATGATCAGTTCATTATTCACAAACGTGTTACTATGAACCGTCGTTTCTGGAGAATTGTCTACAGTAAATAAAGGTGGGGACCCCTGCAGCGATATTCTGTATACGATGAATTGTTTGAAGACTTCTCTTATGCTTGTGTAACCGATACAGAATGCGAACATTTGTATTTATCGTACGAGATACACTGCTCTGTGCTATTGTGGCGTCTATTGAGTTTTATCGTTTTCAATGCGTTGCTAATAAAATGAGTGAATCAACCACATTTCCTGACTACACCGTTTTCTTGCTCAAACAAAACTATCACGCTTCAAGGCTTGCTGGCTCGTGCGCGTTGAAACGATAAATAGTTACAAACAAATGCTTTGTGGCTGGGCTGAAAGTTCGAGAAAATAGCAAACGAAAGTTGTTGAAAACAAGATATGCAGCAGCAACGCAACCTGAAAAAAATTGCAAGCGGTCGCGCGCTCGTCGATCGCATAGCAGACGACAAGCAGCTCGGCACTTCCTCCTCTCTCATCAACAAAAGCGTTGCCATAGCAGCATCAGCAACATTTTATTGTTTTTTGGTTTCACAGTTTGGCCTACCAAACACCAGGGGACAAACTGGCGCTAGTGGTGCTATTATCGCTTACCTGGGGGGTATACTAGCTGACCTAGCCCTGGTTGAAGTGCACACTAGGGGCTGGATTTCGCTATCGCGTTCAACTCTTAAAGGCGAAGCTTAAGGGTCCCGCAATTTTTCTGACCACAGTCCTATTTATTGGCTTATAGCTAAACATTCCGTTTTCTTCTTTCGAAAAGCACTGGCGTCTTGATGTTTGCATTCTCCAGGACGAACGCCCACGGTCTGCTTTGTCCCGCGCGATACGTGCGTCGCTTGCTGGATCTCGTCTAAACGATTGGGAAGCGCTCAAAATGCAGTGGCGTCTACACTGCTCAGTTGAAGGACGTTCGCTGCGTCATCGCGTTTCTGAGAAGTTGGCCGATACATCAACAAAATTATGCATCGCTTTGCGCGCCGTTGGACCATCTCCATTGATGCGAGCTTGGCAGCGTGGGTTACGTATCTCTTTCAGTGCTTAATTGCTGCCTCCTCTCTCGCGGCGGTAGCATGGCGATGTAGGCGGAACCTCTGTGCGCATCCTGAGGTGCTGCGCTACGCAAGGCATTCGTTTTTTGGCCAGTCACAGCCATCTAACACTATGACCGCACGGATACCATCTCCGCAGCCATATTCCACGCGCGATACATATGCTTTCTTGGCACATTTTGAAACAATGTCACGTGTGACCATGCAAGGAAACTACGACCCTTCATTACCCATGCTCAACGGCTTACCGCGTGTTCCTCGAGAGGCCGCTGATTCCCTGTGCGCTCCTCCGTCGGCTGAAGAGCTAAAGACGACACTGCAGTCCATGAAGCGTTGGTCAGTCCCTGGGCCAGATGGTTTGCCAGTTGAGTTTTACCTGACATTTTGGGATGAGATTGGTTATATTTTGACCATGGTTATCCTCCGGTGCTTAGAGCACTTCGTCGTTCAATCAAGCTTTCGAGATGGCCTTATTTTGCTCATACCGAAGCATGATGCTTCCTCCGTGTGTCCGGAAGATTGGAGACCTATAACGCTTCTTAACGTTGATTACAAGATCTTTGCTACCGTTATCGTTCGACGGCCGAGGGCTCTAATGAGTACTCTAATTGGTCATTATCGAGCTTCATCGGTGCCAGGAAGAGAAACACACAGTTTGTCTTTCAGCACTCATGACATTATGACTTGTACGCTGTCGCGGTCTGCATCTGGTATAGTTGTGTCGCTGGACCAGGAGAAAGCATCTGACCGATTGGAGCACACGTATATCTTCAGCGTAATATCCTCGTTTGGCTTTTCAAATTCATTTGTCGAGTTACTCAAAAACGCTTACATGGAAAATAAAAGCACAATGCTTCTCGACTGCTGGGACAGCGCTCCCTTTCCCATTACGCGCGGTGTTCGTCAGGGATGCCCATTATCTCCTGCGTTGTTCGTCCTTAGCTTTGAGCCATTACGCACTCTCGATGCACATCCACGCATTCGCGGTCTTCCACTGCCTGGCAGCAATGTAGTAAAGGTCACAGCATTCGCCGGTGACATTACCTTTCTGACGAGGATTGTCTGTCGCAAAGCCGGCGTTTATTTTTGGGTATGGTAACATTTCCGGCGCAGCGTTGAATTTCAGTAAATCCCGTTACTTCTTTATCCGCTCTCCAAACTCCAGGCTTAGTTCGAAGTTTCCCATATGGTCAGCCACATCTCTTCGCATTTTAGGCATTGTGTACAATCATTACGGTGTTTACGACTTGGTGTGGTCAACAGCTCTTGAAGAAATGAGGCAGAAAATCCAAGACGCACAAGATTTTGATTTTCCCCTCCTTGAGCGCAGATACCTTGCGCAGACCATATTTTGTTGATGTAATTGGTACAATTGTCATGCGGTGTAACCTGCGTTACGCATTGTGCGATCAATACAGTCGGCTTTGTGCTCGTTCTTTTTGGTCAGGTGACACTGAATTGGTTTCTCGTCCGGTAACAGTACAGCAGCGTTCCAATGGAGGCTTTGCCTTTCCTTCTGTATCAATACGATGTCGCCTTTCGGCACTGTGCTTCCTGTTACGGCTTCTGCAAGATGAGGAATCGGCTGCACGAACTCTTGCATGTTACTTCCTCGGCACTCACCTCAGGCATTTGATGCCAGATGTGCTTCTGAATAGATAAACGCAGTATTTACCACTACCTGCAGTCTATGCAACAGCCGTCGCCATTTTTCGTCATATCCAGTCGACATGTACAGAAGTAGACGTGTTCAAAGATTCAATTGCTTCACAACTGTCACGGGGCTAGTGAATCAACGTGCGCTCGTGTAGGTTTGGATGCTCTAAACCCGATGCCTTAACCGTCATCGAGAAAGGAGAGACGAGACCGTGTTGTACAAAAAACAAAAACAAACAACACTCGCTATATTTAAAGAAGCGGAGTAAAGAGAGAAAAGGATAAAAACAAGACTAAGCATGCAAAGGAGACGAAAAGTTAACAGAACTATGAATGTGAAGAAGAATATATAGTTAACGATGCATAAGAATAAGTTCACAAGAAAAGACTGTCACCGTTCAGATGGGCACACGAGAGTACACGGCGAGGTAGATGCAGAAGGCGCACTCGGGGCAGACTTGGCTTAAGGTGTCGGTGTCGCTCGGAGGGAAGGTAGCGTCGGGCGAGTCAAGGTCAGCAACCTCTCGGCGTTCTTCATCCGACGCTCGGACAACGAACCGGAGACGGGAGACGCAGTTGTGCCTGGCCAACGCCTGACGATGTAGAGCCAATGGAAAGCCTGGCCAACGCCAGATGCTGGAAAGCCTGGCCAACGCCAGACGATGTAACGCTCGGGTACACGCCCAGGTGGGAGCCTGCAGCGGCCTTGCCACAGGAACTCGGCAGCCACTCCCGTGCCCTGGTAGGCTTCCTCCTTCTCCCACGTCTCCGCCACGTCTCCACCACCTCTGCTTCGTTTCTTCTCCCGGCTTCTTCCTACCCAGCGTGCAAGCTCTTCATTCGTGGAGTTCTTTCTTTTCTTTCTTTCTTTTTTCCTTGAAGTTTGGCTCTTGCCCACTACGGGGGATTGGCCATGAAGCCGACGGTTAATATAAAGAGGGAAAAAAAATTGAGCTAAAACAAAGGAAGAATAAAGAATCGGTAACGTAAGTAAGAATGAAATGTTAGAAAAAGATAGGCTATTTATAATAGAAATGAACTATAATAAAATAATGTGAGGTTTAATCAACTAGTGGAAGCAATTTCGAGGTACGAAGATTTGGATTGAATGATGATTAGCAATGAATTCTTTTTGTGTCACGAAGGAAATTGCACATGGCTAAGCAGACGTTCCTGTTGCTATAACCTAGTGAGGACGCTCCAAAGGAAAGAATGTTCTGAGAATTTAGGGGAATGTTTAAATTCCTGAATAAAATTTCGAAATGCCTTTTTCTCTGACTACTATAGCGCTGACAGGTAATTAAGAAGTGATCAATGTTTTCAGGCTCTCGACAATAACAGCATAGCGGAGATGGCACCAGACCAGACCTGTGTAAATAAAAGTTCAATGGAGGGATACGACAGCGAAATTTTGTTATTGCCACTTCCAGTTTACGAGAGGGACACCACTTATTATCCCAAACAAAAGAAAGATGTCCATATTCTTCAATTGGTAACTTCATTTTTAAAGAATCTTGAATTAAAGAGTACTTTCGGAATCTCGATAAAGTAACGAAGGCAGTAGTAGGCACCACGGACATTACCGGCCCATCTAGGGACCACCGCGCGAGAACATCAGCCATCTCGTTTATAAATATGCCACGATGGCCCGGCACCCACACCAATCGCACTTCACGCACGTGGGGAGGAATTAATGATATGAATGTGTTTAGAACAGAAGACTTGGAAGGAGAAGCTGAAGCGAGGGATGTGCATACCGAAAGCGAATCAGTCACTATAACAACTGCCGAATTTTGTACAGGAAGTTTGCGAATGGCTAAAAGAATGGCTAAGAGCTCTGCTTCAAATATAGGAGTATAATCCGGGAGGCGCAAGGTATATGACCAGGAGGAAGTCTGAAAAAATGCCCACTCCCGCTTTCTCCTCACGCATGGATGCATCCGTCGCAATTATATCCCCAATTCCCAATTGACATAAATGATCTTCTAATAAGCCTATTAAATATCTGGAAGGTAGGAGTTTGGCATTAGAAGGGAATATATTATCCAATTCAATTTTAGCATTGGCCAATGGTTTATCCGTTGAGACGATATCGCAAATGTTAACATCTAAAGCCTCTAGTTGATTCTGCACAAACAAAACTTGAGGTCTGTATATGCGAGACCAAGGCTCATGAAAAAATGTTAACGCTTCAGTGCAGAATACGAAGTGTGACCGCCTCTGTGCAGACGCATAAATTTGCAAATATGTTTTGACAGTGAGGATACGGAATCTGCAAGCTAACGTGGGGATTCGGGCTTCTTGGTACAGAACATGATTTGCAATAAATTTTGGTACCTTGAGACAACTCCGAAGAGCCTCTCGCTCTAAAAGAACCAAAGGATTAATCTTGTATGCCGGACCACCAGAGTATAAAATGCAACCAAATTCTAAAATCGGACGAACATACATACGGTATATCATAAGAAGAGTGTCTCTGCGTAACCCAGAGGGGTGCTGGCCAAGTCTGCGTATCATCCCAACAGCGCGAGTAGCCTTACATAAACTCACGCGCCCGTCTGCACATCGTCTTCGTCGTCCAGGAGAGCTCGTGTCCACTCATTGAGTTGTCCTCTTTTTTCTGCGGCTATTTTCTATGGCGCGCACTTCGAAATACACGCCCTTCACTCATCACAACAACAGCATCCCTGTTGCTCCCGTTAGTTCTTCCGGATCGCCATGCTCGCTCTAGGCGTGTGTCGCGGAGGGCGCTGACGGAGTCTTTCCTACCTAGTCACCTCCGCGACTTTATGTGGCGGCTAGGGTGGGGTGTGCTTCTCACACTCAACCGCCTGCAGCGATGGAGAATAGTGTAGTAAGTAACTTGTCCGAACTGCCGACTTCAGGAATCTAATCAACATGTTGTGAGGCAATGTGTAGTTGCTCGAATTTTCTGGAGCGCCATGGACGCCGGATTTCGTGGGCTCGGCGTAAGTCGCTTCGTCTCTTCCGGACACTATGCGCGAGGTCGTTTAGCTCGCCTTCTTATTGTTGTAGGTGCCTTGTGCCTACGGCGCAACCGCTGCGCGGCGGTTGCAGCAGGCCGTCGCCATCGCGCTCTTTTTCCCATGCTAGAGCGACTTCATTCAGAGGGTCTGTCTGTTCTGTCGGATGAACTATTCTTTCTCGCTGATGAAGAATTCCTTCAGCATTGGTCTTGCCCATTTGTGTCGGTCTCTGATGAACGCGTGAAGCTTATCGTTCGGCCTGCCTGGTTTTTGGTAGGCTGTCGTTGGCGGAAGTATCACGTGTATTCGTAATGTGTACGTATTCGCACCTGATTGGAGCTTTCTTTGTAGCTACTCGTTTGTATATGTGTGTGTGGATACGTAGAACGCTCCGTTATACGCGCTGCATTCCTGTGTTGTATAGATGTGACGGAATTCTGTCTTGTGATACTCGTATATTGATGTTTTATGCTTTGAATGAAAACGTTGTGTTGTAATGTTATCGGTCTTAATCGTCTGTCATATAATAAATTTTTCTAAACACAAGATACAGAACAATATGTTCTCGTTATAACGTAATTAAAAGTATACTCCCACAGCAGCGATGCCTTTACCCCGCAAACGTTACTTTCGTAAATATTTCATCAATTTGGGTTAATTAGACTTGCTTATTCAATTTGTTTATCCGGGATTGTGTCGAAATAGGGATGTGCGCTTCCGCTACTTGAATCGTACAAGAATATGAAGAATATGACAAATATTACCCTAGTTGCTTATGTCAGTCTCTGACGCACGTAGAATTATGGACGGAAATATTGCATTTTGCAATACACATTGTACTTATATTACCGGGTATAACGTACTTAAGTCTAGCATGAAACCCATCCGTCAAGGCTCCCTCATGTAGGCCAAGGGTGGTCGTGCCGCAGCTTTGTGGGTGGAACATTTATAGATTTTTAAGCTGTCTCGGAGTGATGCCTCGATATTGTGCCAGTTTTTGAAAATGGACAGAGTACGAGTAGGAGTATCCGTTGGGGTAATTTTTTCATATATGCGAGATAGCGCACGGTGCCCCAATGGAAGCAGAGTGCCTCACTGCTAGGTGGTGGACCCGCAAGCATTCGCTGACGCGTGCTCTTATTGAAACAGCCTTTACGGTTGTTCACAAGTGGCATAAAAGAGACGGCTTGAGGAAAAGGCAGACAGCTGGCAATTTTGCAATTCATACGGCAGAGAAGCCTCATGTAGGGCACTGTCGTAACGCTCCTCGCAGATTTCTTTATAGAGCATGATGAAGGTATGACGATCAGCTGAAACGGCATTTGTTGAAGTCGATGAGGTTCCTCTCGGACTTCCGTACACACAAGTACTCGAAGTGCGTTGGTGCCATGCGGGGACGTGAGTGAAGATACCGACGTGTGGATTACTTTGAGGTTAAACACTGATGAACAACTTTCAAGTAAGTGCTCGTTCTGCTATTTCCACCATTAGGTGAACTCCTATACCACTGTCGGCCGTATGGAGGGCTTTCCTTTAGTCCTGCCAACTAATGCTTCTTCACTTCTCGCATGAGCAGACTCTTTGGAACTTTCGTGAACAAAGGACTGCGTTGAAGAGTCGCGAGGCATACTCGACAAACGTTTCGACACATCCACAAGGATTCTTAATTGCCCCGCCACGGTGGTCTAGTGGTTATGGCACTCGGCTGCTCATCCGAAGGTCGTGGGATCAAATCCCGGCCGCGGCGGCTGCATTTCGATGGAGCCGATATGTTGAGGTCCGTGTGCTGTGCGATGTCAGCGCACGTTAAAGAACCCCAGGTGGTCGAAATTTCCGGAGCCCTCCACTACGGCGTCTCTCATAATCGGAACTGGTTTTGGGACGTTAAACCCCACAAATTATCATAATCATCATCAAGGATTCCTAATTTCACTAAACAAGACTGTGAGCAATTTTAGGCATGAGTCCTCATAGCGTGACATAGAAGATCTTCCAGGGCTTTTTTTTCCCTACCCAATTGCCGAAACTAGCACAGGATCGAAGCTACCAAACATCAATAGTATGGCCTTCATTGCTCGAATGACTCGCCGTGAAATAAACAATCATCAGTGGATTATCCGTGCACTAGCGATCTATTCCGTATCTTATATACTCATTGTATGAATTACCACTCTATAGGCATCTCCAGTGGACCTTTAGGCCATATTACAGCGACTGGCCTTGTAGAGGCCACACTTGTAAAGGCCGATTGTTAGTTAAGAACTCGCACGGACACCAGAGACCTTTTACCTGGGGCGTGAGAGCGCATTTAAATATGCAGTACACTGGCGGGGTCGATATAAGCAGGAATATTTTATGTTATGCATAACATTATACTTAGCAGGTGCGTAATATTTAAGTTATTGTTTTATTCATCATTTACCAAAGCAAGCGATTGATATTTCGTACCGAAGAACTAAACGATTCCTTTAATCTCACTTTCCAAAGGAGTACAACAAAGTAAATGCTTTTGCGCAATCATTCTCTGCAGGGACACTCTGCAGGGACACGTATTCCAAGAACTGTGTGCAGATCTGCTCTGGGTATGGAATGGATGTAGGAATGAATGGACATTATCAGCGTCTCCTTTAGGGCTCGATAGTAACCTTAGCTGAGCCTGAATAATCACCTATCTGCTTTGCTGCCCTTTTTTTTCGAGGTATTCTATGACTATACAACTTCCCGTTTTTTGTTCTTTTTTGCGGCACAGTAAATTTTATTTTCATGCTGCCTTGTTCTTGTTCTTTCTCCCAAATCTTGCGCCACCAATCCACCAGCGGCCTTCTGCTGGTCCGGTCCCAGGCTTGCTTACTTTCCCCGTCCTGCCCCCAAAATAAGCAGGGTTCATTTTGGAAAACGGCCAAACAAAAATTTATGGAGATACCTGCTCGTTGTACCTATACATTCCGCCGTTTCCGTAGCTCTCGCAGTGGCAGTGCATTTGTCTTCTTTACTGATTCTTGCTCTGTAACTAAAAGTTTTCAAGCAACCCGACCTTGTTGCACCTAGTAGGGCACTTCATTTCAAATACTTGTATAAGAGTTACCCCCATATTTTGCCTTTATCCTTTCGGTAGTTACTCAGAAGTGGAATTTTTTAAATCTCCGATCTGGAATAAGTCATCTCCACTTTTCTGGCCTTGCGGTTAATGCGCTTCGTTACCACGCCGCACACATTGCTAGTCGTGTACTCCACTGAGAGCGAGCACTATTGCTGTACAATTTTCGGAATAGTTTCTCTGCCCATCGATTGTTTTTGCACCTGGTCTAAGGACAAGCTGCGCAAATTAGCGGCATGTCTGCAAGGACATCTTATCCTTCAGTAACCTCGAATGAAAAATAGTGATGATCGCCAGCATTTTTCCTTCCCAGACGATTATATGGCACGACGTTGCTGCGGACTCCTGACAGACCTTCAAATAAATATTCTGCATATCCCACGCATTGTGGGAATCGGTGTAATGCGAAGCGGCCAGCCAGAAGATTGCCTATGGTTAATCGGGTGACACCCAGCTATATGTTACAAGTAAGGCAAATTAGTTTGTGCAAAGTGCATGAGTGCACCCTCTCGTGTATGTTTAACGTGGGCTAACCAGAGACATCAACAGTATCGTGGCGCCTGAATGGTAATGGCACCTAATGTTAGGACGTCACTTTGGTACTCGCGTGCTGGCACAAACAACTGTTTTATCGATGAGCAATTCCGGCTGCGAGGCGGTGACGTACGTATCATAAGCGTCGTTTGTCGAAGTGTTCCTACAGAATCGAGCAAAGCTGGACGTGAGCATGCCGAGTGCTACTAGAACGCATGAATCGTTTAATGAATGGCCGTCACAGCGCTTAGCACACAGAACGAGCGCGACTGACGTTACACAATAACCATAATTACAACTGCTGCTGCCTTTGGTTTATTGGCCCCGCCACGGTGGTCTATGGTACTCGGCTATGGTACTCGGCTGCTGATCCGGGGGTCGCGGGATCGAATCCCGGCCGCGGCGGCTGCATTTCGATGGAGGCGAAATGTTGAGGCCCGTGTGCTGTGCGATGTCAGTGCACGTTAAAGAACCCCAGGTGGTGTCAAAATTTCCGGAGACCTCCACTACGGCGTCTCTCATAATCACAGCTGGTTTTGGGGCGTTAAACCCCACATAATAACAACAACAATTTGGTTTATTGCTACATTTTCCGTGTGGGACGAGGCTCTGTAGCCTAGCGATAACGTGTTTGCTTAGCACCTTGGGGGCACGGCTTCGATACCCACTTACCACTTCGCTTTGTGGGTTCGCTTTGGATATTAAAGCGTGTTCATGTGTATTTGTGTGCTTGTTACATCTGGATTCCAACCTCGAACTGCAAGAAAAGGTAAACCTTTGCTATTTTCAGGTGCATTATAATCATTTTTAAATGTCTATTTATTTGGGCCGAGGTTAAGACGAGCTGTATAAAATACAAACACCTGTGGCGCGCACCTAAAGACCACCGGGCGAGCATTACCGGCATGAGTCACACGTGATTGCAGTATCGTTAATCGTGACGTACACGGCGAGTATAAAACGTTAGTAATGTAAAAATTAATGACACGTACTTGTCATAGATTTCTATCCTACCATTAAAATTTTGGTGCATATCCGGTGAACGCGACGGCCAGGGGAACACTTAGACGTATGCGGCTACATAGCTAGATGGATAGATATGGTCAAAGTTGCTTAACTTTGCCAATAAGGCTCCGCATTTTTTAATAAACCCATATTTGCCCTATGGACGTTAGCGACCACTGGCACGCAGCACTCGGCTGTTTTGTGTCCAAGGATCTAACACGAATAACTGCGCGTCGTTACTCCATCAGATGGGGGCGGACAAGTTGCCTACACGACGCGACACGTGGCCTTCGAGATCATCCATGTTCGACCACTCATGAAATTGGTCGATACGTATCGCGCGTGTTTGCATATTACTGGCGCCTGTCTCACCAAAACATTGCGGAGAATACGGCGACCAATTGGTTGCTGTTCGGGTATGAAACTGCCGATTTCCTGATGCGCGCAGTGCAACCAGATGTCGCTTAGCTGTCCTCGAGAGCTTCCAGTTCTGATACATCTCTCGTGCTTTTGTGTTCCAAAACCCCACATGGTTATAAGATGAGCCGAATGAAGGGCTCCGGAAATTTGGATTTCCCGGGTTCCTTAACCTGCATTGATCTCGCACAGTACACGGGCTTCAAAATTTAGCCTCCATCTAAATGCAGCCCCCGCGGCCGGGATTCGATCGCGCAACCTTTCGATCAACGGTCGAGTGCCGTAGCCACTAGACCAATATGGTGGGACAAGCCCAAAACTTCCGTATGGTAACGCTTGCGCGACATCTTTGAGAGGGGTTGTTCGAAGTGTGTTGTGTAAGATGTTTGAAATCCGCATCAGTGTAGTGACGCACTGTAGCCAGCTAATGGTATTCGTTTGCAGCCAGCACTGATGCAAGAACTGTAGATGAACGGTGGTGGAAATTCTTCGAGGTCCTCCTCGGAGGCAGTGATATTTGTACGAGATTTCGGCAAATTGCGTGCTTTCTTGACAGCTGAATGAAATAGAGCTGCGCATTTCAAGAATGGGATGAACGGTTTACTCGGTTGTCGGAGATACCAAAACCACCATGCAGCCGCAGAAAAAAATATGACGTATTTGATGCAAGAGACGGATTATTGTAGGCTAGTATATGGCTTTCCACCAAACTGTTCCCCAGGCCATGTGTCCTTGTGTAAGGCGCACTTGCCTGGACGAAGAATGAAGGCGCTGCCTTAGATTAAGGGAAGGCTGACCCTATGCACCCGGATTCCCGTTTGATATATAAGACTACGGCAAGCATGGCAACAAGTATTGTTAGAAGATAACAGACTTTTATGTGCACTTGGCGAGTACATCCAGTAGGTGTGACATGCATTTGTTACAAGGGCCGCATTGCACTCACTCCGGCACAAGCAGGATATTTGTAGAATGGTTAAACGTGTATCACGCATTATGTTCGGTGGTCTGCGAGGACTTTCCTTATGCTGCCATTAGCATTGTCTGACCAAACAGGCGCAAATCTTTATTTAAAGATTATGATATGTTAGCATATGCAGTCGCGGGTCTCGAAAATCGTTAGGGAATAAAACAAGTCCGAATTGCAGTTCTGTACATTCCGTACCGCACCGTGTTCATTTCAACTCAGCCGTAATATGGCTCTTATATATGGTCTAGGAAGTGCTTTCTGTGTTAGTAATAATAAAAAGCGTGTCCACAAAGCAGTGGATGAGCTAAACTATGTAGTTAGCAGATATATTGCAGTAA
>JABSTT010003540.1:0-27693 GCA_013339685.2 Hyalomma asiaticum | reverse complement strand
TTCACATGGTAATAGAAATGAGCTCCCAGGCTTCTGCAGAGTATGCAGGGCAGTATCAGCGCAGACTAGATTTTGCTGCATGCTCGACTTCACCTGATTGGTACCGCCCCATCACGTGAACCTAAACATAGGGGGCTCCATATCTATCATCACTCGCCGCTCTGTCTTTTACTTCCCCTTTCCCCTTCCCCTGCATATAGTAAACAGCAGGCAGAGCAAATTAGAACTCACCCTTACGAAAATGCCATATATGGACTGATATGAAAAAAATCCATATACAGTTACATTAAAAATTGGGCAGATATGGCCATATATGGCATATACGGCCCTTATATGGCCATATCTGCCCAATTTTGAATATATCCGCATACGGGCCCGTATATGGCCATATCTGCTCAATTTTTAATATATTCATATATGACGCCTTATATGGCCATACCTGCCCAATTTTTAATATATCCGTATATGGGCCCTTATATGGCCATATCTGCGCAATTTGTAATATATCCATATATAGGGGCCTTATATGGCCATATCTGATTGACACTGTAGGCCATGTGTGAGAGCTGAATACATATATAAACAAAAACAGAACACGAATGCAAGATGGACCTTTCACGTGTGTATTTTATTTTCCAACAATTTTTTTTTCATTCTTCGGAGTTGTCTTTTGTCTTTTTGCTTCTCAAGTCGCTGAGCTTTGCGCCCAAGGATAATATTAAAATTAAGTTTTCCACTGCACTCGAACTGGCACCTCGTAGGGAATCCTTTGTGCGAGCTGTACATGGCAAAACACGATTGGAGCATGAAAGTAATGCTTACATTATCAGGGCAGGTAAATAGCTCCAAAATATGTGCAGCTGATGACGCAATGACACAATATTTTATATGTATACATGCATGCATTCACTTAGGCGCCAAGAAAAACAATAATAAAACATCGGAACACGCCCGTATCGTTAAACCATCCTGCATGACCGCGCATGACTACGCAATGTGCTGGTCGATATGCAAAGCACCTTACAAGCAGTTGCTCAATTATTATTTCAGTTTACTTCCTTGCACTTTGAGGCGAAGGGAAGGGAGATGCTTGTCCCTGTTTTGTCAAAAACAATTCATGGCATTTAAGCTACAGCTGTCACGCAGGAAAAAAAACACTGTTTTTGTCAACGATGTGATTAGCTTGTTAATCAGGTGACGCCGGTTCTCCGAAATGGCATCAAATGTATGCACATAAAGCACTGTCATAGATAGCTGAACCAGCAAACATGTTTATACATTATTGCAATAAAGCAACTGACCTTTGATGTATAGGGACGACTGAGTGTATTGTAACCTCTCCGAAATAGCGTGTGGAGTGCTCTGTTTGGTAAATAAGTAAAATAAATGCAGATAATATCTAAAATGCGGCCACATCATTTTTATGCTCAATATGGCACTTTCAGCTGCTTCTGAAGCAGCATGCATTTCCATCCTCACGGCTTCACTGGCGCCAGATTCGGCGAATAAGCTACAATAACGAGAATTTCACTAGTGAAAGGGCGGGGGAAGGGCACCGGTAAAACGAAGAGAATTTCAACAGCAACTTGTCTAAGGCATTTGTAAGGGAAAATCAGAAAACGATAGCGTGTCTAAGCACGGTACATCTGTTGGGTGACCTTCGATCTCGCCACAAGAAGAAAATACTGCATTTGGCGTCTTTTTACAACGCCGCTAAAAGGTCGGAAGCAGAAGCAATGGCTAAGGCGCAACTTAAAATATAGAAAAGAAACACGCTAGCTTTTCGACATTAGCCGTTTATCCGATATCCGATGGCGAAAACAAAGCGCTTAGCAGCTATAAAATTCTCCAATTCAAGTGCTTCAGAACTGACACACCGTATTAGAAGTTTAGTAACAAGCATCAAAACTTACCTTGTAGCAATCAGCCTGGCATGAAAGAAGCCGTTGTACTGCCACCAAACTTGCACTTGTGGCCCCACTTTGTTAGGAATGTGCTCTTCCGTCACTCCCGACGCAGGTCATTGTAGAACATCGAAGGTTGTCCACTTATTTGCGACACGATCGAAACATGCCACTCACTGCACTCAGTACCACAGCACCACCTTTTTCGGAAAGCACAGCCATGCAGCCCACACGCAACAAAACATTCGTGGAGAAAATGGCTCCAGTTGTGATGGCTACGCAATGTAGTCCGTAAGAAAAAGAAAGAGAGAGGTGTATCGCTCCGAGAGGAAACTGCAAACGTAAAGCAGAAACTCGCATATATCGATTGTTTCCCCGAAAATACGAGCGCGTTTTGTCAAAATGATGAGAAATGTGTTATGATTTAAGGCTGCCAGTGAGACATGTATATTTTCTTGCTTACCACAAGCAATGGACTACTTTTTGGACGCGAAAGTACACAGCGTAAACACGAGAGCTAGCTTTGGCAGCGCTTCACCTGATGCATGAAATCTGTTCCACGTGCACGTGGAAAAAGCGAGGGGCCGTCTCCAAAGGTCCTGCGCACTGCTCCGAGAAAAAAAAAGCGTTGCTCTTTGCGGAAGAAAAGAACCGGAGGGCGGGGGGGGGGGTTGGGGGGTGGACAGAGGGGGGCTCTTTTTTGTCATTAATTTTTTAGCTCGTCTTTGGCATTCTTTTGAGCAATGGTGGGTCAGCTCTAGAAAGAGTAGAAGCGATAGCCCTCTTTCGCGCCGCACTCGGAAGAGACGAGGTAAAGAAAATAAAAATAAAAGTAAAGAACGTTGCTGACACATTCCAACAATCATTCGTTTAGCTATAACTTACAGTGAACATGCAATCTAGGCGCTTATTGTGGTACAGCTGGCACAAGTTTAGCATTAATGCACCACTATAATGCGCACGTACATACAATTGGTTTTGGCTTTTGCAACTGCAACATCGACGAAACAATAATAGTTCAGCTTGATACATCGTTTTAATGCAGATAATAATTAGCTCGCGCTGTAGGTAAATCGCGTATTAAACGAAATTACGACGCCATGAGAAAGCGGAACTCACCGCCAACCCTCCCTTACTCTCTTTTACCATTTACCCTTAGTGTTTACTTTTTGCATTCATTTCTTTTGTAATTACTAATTGCTGGATGGGACGAGATATGTGGTTCCATCATTTATCGGTGTATATATAAATAACATTACAGGGTATTTATTGTTTCGCTCCGCGTGATATATTATCAGTTACCATGACGCGAGAAAATTTGATATATATATATATATATATATATATATATATATATTGTGAGGAACTGCTCCTTAAATGGATGTCGACACATAAATAATATAATACACGTATGTATATGACTGTTAACTTGCATTATGTCACTTTTGATGCATACTCTTTATATCCAGTATATAAAGCCATATACGGGCCACGGACGCTGTATATGGAAGTATCCTGCTACCGTATATGTCATATAAGGAGCAATATAAAGCCATATATGGCAGTATATAGCTGCCTTATATGGCATATAAAACGCAATATACGTATATATCTAGCTGTATATGACCTTATATTGAACCTTATACGGCAGTATATAGCCTGATATGAGCGCATATATGCCCATATCTGACCATATGTAAAACATATCTGGCCCATATATGATATTTCGGTAAGGGCAGCCAAGCCTCTCTGAATATCAATAAATGAACCTCGCTCTCTCTTGTGCTTTTATTCACCTACGTATCCTGCTCTTCATCTTCCGTTGTCTGCTTTTTCTGCTTCCACTTTTACGCTGTCCATCGGCTGCGATTTCTTCATCGTCTCTTTTTTCAGTAGAGGTCCTCCCCTTTTTTTCAACTTCCCCTCTTCATCACTACTTGTTAACCGTGGTTTCCCTCTCCTTCCTCTTCTTCTTTCTTGTCAACTTCTGCAATTTCTTCCTTTTCTTATTTTTCATCGTGATCTCTGTACTCCTCGTCTTTTCGTTCTTCTCTCCTCAACATTTTTTCTTGTGTTCATCGATCAAGCTACAGCTATTGACTCACAAATATATGATCTACGGAAACACCACTACCACAATACGATAGCCGTGGCGTCCATGCAGGCATGGAGTTTTTACTTTTTTTGTCGCGCTAAAGCCCGTAGCGTTTACGGGCACCGGTGGTGCCGTAAACGGACACCATCACCAGCAGTCTCGGCCATTGTGAAGCTCATATAACAGCTTAGGCAGTACGATTGCACGACGGAGGGGGTGTGGCAGGGGCCTATCCACTAACATACTTAAGAGGCCATCATATACATAACCCGACACGATGGACATTTACGTCACAAATAGCTATGATACAATACACCGATCTCTTGACAAATGCGCAGCCGTCTTAACGGCGAAGCCACTCCCCATGTGGTAAAGATTCCTAAATATTCGCTGTCTAATTATTAAACGCGAAGCATTACCGGCTCGCATAAATTGTGCTACTTATCACAACACTATTGCTCAATGTGCGGCCTGCGCGTGCGCGCTTCTTTATTCTCTGGCACACATGACCTCAGCCCAGTACTGCAACGAAAATACCGCGGCTGAAGGCCGCGCGTGTTGCACGTGCATCCACAATAAAAAAAGTTCGACAATTCCTAAGCATATTCTTATGAGATGAGAACGCGAAAGCGTTTCTTTTGGCTAGATTGCTGTTGTGGAGGGGGGCTGCAAACTGGTGTTGCCGAGTTGTGATATAAAGAATGAGGCAATGTGGGAGGCCGGATTGCGTTTAGTTACATTATTTGATGACTTCAAAGTGGTGTCAACAATCCCCGTGTCCTCTTCTCTTTCGTTGTCCAGGCAGTATATGCAGGTATCGAAATCGCGGCATGTCTCGGGCATATCGAAGCATGTCTCGGCCCTCAATAGACGGTCGTTTGTTCCAAAAGGTGCAAGATAATAGCATCGTGATTCCAATCTGATGTATTATTTAAACAGATCTGGTCTGGCACCTTCAGCGAATTGTTCTTCTTGCCGTGTCACCGAGACAAGAGAACATTTCTTATATAATTAAGACGCTTTAGACAAATGCGTAAAATGTCAAAAGAGGGCGTCTTGCACCTGCTGAAATTACGCTATGGTCTAAACAGAGTAGGCGACCATTGGGCACATTGGCAGGAGGGTTGTCAAAAATTACCATAGGGTGAAAGACAAAAGTACTAGGTACAGGCCTTACCAAATGTGCCATATACATGGGGTTACAGGAGAGTGTAATAGAGGTGTTTGTGTATGAAGCAGCAGCGCTCTGAGATTCTTGTAATCACACGTGTAAAGAATATTGTAGAAACCACACATCTTAGATAAGCGCCACAAATTAACACTAAACGAAAACACTACACTCTTTTTTTTCAATCTCGCGATACTTCTTAGAAATCCAGTAAATATAAAACATCCCTAACGATTGTCATGACCTTCATTTGGAGAGACCCTAATTAGCATGTTCCACTGCTTCCTTTGTGAGCATTTAGCATTTAAATTGTGACCAAAAGTTTGATAATCCTCACATAGTAATAACTATTGGATTCAAAAAGTAATAGTACTGTACGGTCAAGGGAAAGTTGCCCGGTGTGTTTCGAGGTTGCATATTGCTGGGGATACTGGCAACGATTGGATTCGCTGCCGACTTAATAACAAAAGGGAAACCTCGAAGACCTTGCGTCAGCACAGTTCTCAAATCTCAAATTTGGACTAATGCCCATATTTAGCACGAACTGTGTCAGCAATCTACTTGCTATCAAGCTAGCACGTCAAAGCACTACGCGTCATAAAATACCAGCTTGTCTACAAATGGAGTGACGTGAAATTCAAACGCAACTCATCAGCGTGACGTCATTCAAATCACTCGAGCGACCACTTTCACGACATACAACTTAGTTTAACGTACACTCCACAGTACCGTACGTGGTATTACAAATTCACAATCATTGCTTACAGCATGACAGCAGCATAATGTCATTTCCTCCTAGCACGAGCAACACGCTGCAGAATTTGTAGACACCCGTAACAGGCGATTTATTTACGGACATTCGATACAGCCACGCTTTCTTCTACGAAGTGCCATCGAGCGCATCCTGTCATCATTGAACAAATTTCAGCACCAGCGATGCCTACTGCAGTTTTCGTTGTTATGGAGATCCATGCAAATATTATAAATTGCTGCGGCCAAAACTTCAACTAATTTGACAACAGGTGAACTTTACAGTCATTTAGTGGAAATGTTCATCCTGTTGTCAAATTTAAAGTAAGGACAACACATGACATTTATTCGCTCTAAAATTCTTGTAATTATACGTTCGAAAAGCAGTGTACATTGCGCATAAACGAGATAAGCACCGCAAATAAACACTAAATAAGAACATGGCACAAAAATATGCATATAGTTGCCATGCAATATCCCACCGCTGCCAGTGCCCCTTCTCTCCCAAGCTCCGTTAGCAGAGTGGCCGTAGAAACAGCAGGATTAAACGGTGGCATAGTAGTCCCTCTGTCGGGTCGTTGAATGTGCGGCTGCTGCACAGTTACTGGCTTCGGAAGACATGGGCGCTGTTTTGTTTCTGCTGCTGCGTGCCTCTTGAGGTGGTGGAATCACGACACCTGCGAGGCAGGAGCAAGTCAGACACCTCTTCCCCGGCAAAGAGCGCCCAAAAGGAAAAGGGAGGTGCCTCTTGCGCAAGACCAGCAAGAACACGAAAGATGGGAGGTCCGGTTTCACACGATGTCAGGGGTGCCGGGCCCCATCTTCTACGCCACCTGCTGTTCGTGGCGTTCCTCATGCGAGCACGCGACCGAAGCTTCGCCCAAGAGCCACGTGAGTACACAGCTCGAGACGGCGAGCAATCTGTCACTACGGACAGCACTGCAAGTATCTGTCGAAGTAGCTGTGTCGGCTTGGGCGAAGAGTTGCAACTCTTGATGATGCCAACGTTGCCGCTTCATACAACCAGACGCGTCCAGAGGCAGGTGCAGGCGGCTGTCTTCATGAAAGAACTTGTACAGAGCCATTGCGGCAGACAAGGCGAGATGATCAGGTTGCGCATGAGGTGGCTCTGCATACAGTGATATTCGAGGATGGCTGATGAGCTTCGGTGGTGGGAAGACACCGGCGTGCATATGGCCATTGAGCACTTTCCGGAATAGCCGGCCGACAACTGCGTGTAGAGTTAATAATGTTCTATCCAAAGTCAGCGATAAAGGGAAACTGTGAAAGAAAAACAACTGTGGAAGTCCAAGTGAAAAGTACTGTAACCGTTATTGCTAGTGAAGCTCCAAATTTATTGCTAGTATAGTGCCATCGTGTGTCATTAAGAGCAGGGACAGTGACGTTTGTGTTGCTAGCGCATATGAGACAAGTACGTTAGGCACAACATGAAAACCATCTCTTCAAACCAATTATATTTCACTGTAATTTCTTAACGCATCGATCATTTCTTTTAAGAAGTAACGATCCTTCTAATTTCCCCACTTTCTTCCTTCAATTGAGTACAAAGTTATGAATTAGAACTGATGCGTTGTTGTCGTTTTGTGGGGTTTTACGTCCCAAAACCGGTTCTGATTATGGAGACGCTGTAGTGGAGGACTCCGGAAATTTCTACCACCTGGGCTTCTTTAGCGTGCACTGACATCGCACAGCACACGGGCCTCAACATTTGCCTCCATCGAAATGCCGCCGCCGCGGCCGGGATTCGATCCCGCGACCCTCGGATCAGCAGCCGAGTACCTTAGCCACTAGAGCACCGTGGCGGTGCAGAACTGATGCGAGTGCATTTATCAAAGTACAACGCGATCACGAATTCCTGCTCGAAGTGTTCCTGCGCTACAACACGGAACTTCAGTCTAGTGCGTCCGTGGTGAGGCTCTTTAGCGTTAAAGAAGCGCACGGTCAAGTGTGACCCATTACACGTGTGCGTATACCTAGTGTTGCTACGCTAGTTGCAACTTCCTCTTCCCACTTGGAGACGTGAAAGGTGTAACCTTGTCGAGTGAGTCGGCAGAAATGTTTGCCTTATGCGTCCTTGTTTGCACTACATCTCTCAGACGAAGACAGCAATTGTTGATGCCAAACAAACATAAGGTTACTCTGAGTGTTTGAGTTCACTCGATGTTTTGGTGAGTACGTTTTAGCGCTCGAAGATGTGAGGAGATGTTAATGCACATACTTTGAAACATCGGGGTCATTCGCGGGGCTTTTATCGATAACAACTGGTCACACTAACGTTTATTGCGTTGTCAGTCAGCTATTTTCCTCAACGACGCGTGAACATCAACCCCGGAGAAACGCAACCACAACAAAGTAGAAGAAAAATCAAAAGCAACTACAGTAATTGAAAAAAAGACAGCGTCATGAAAGCACGTAGATGTACCTACGCTAAACAAGCACAAATTGCATTTTCTCTTTTTCTTTTAAGCCGTTACTATAACTGCCGATGCTTCACGTGTCAGAATCATAATATGGTTATGAGACCCGCCGCAGGGGAGAGTGTCGGAAATTTTGGCCTGCCTGCGGTTGTTTACCACGCACTCATAAGGAACAGCGCACGCACCTCTATTTTCCGCCTCCATCGAAAATGCACATGCAGAGGCAGGTATTGAACCCACCACCTTGGGGTCAGCCACCCTACGCCACAGCGACAAAACCACAGCGGCAACCTATACGCACGCTAAGGCAATGAATCCACCACTTACTGACGCCTTAGAAATGGAAGCTACGATAATCAATTTAACTAAAAAGCTTAATGCCTTTACGAGATAAGGCTTCGGTAAATGTCCCCACCCTTATTCATCTGCTTACTTTCAGAGCATTTTTATTCTTGTTTCTGTGTTTTCGCTTATTTATTCGTCTGATCGTACTTCCGGCGCCCCGCCATGGTCGTATAGTTGCTATGGCACTTGGCTGCCGATCCGTAGGTGGGGGATCGAAGCCCGGCCAAAGCGGCTGCATTTCGATGGAAGTGAAATGGACGCGTTTTCTGTGCGATGCCAGGTGACGTTAAAGCACCCCAGGTGGTCGGAGTTGCCGCAGCCCTCCTCTACGGCATCCCTCATAATCAGATCATGCTTTTTCGAAGCAAAATCATATAAATCATCATCATCGAACTTGCGACGTAAGCCCTCAAGACGCGTTTCCGTTACTGCTGCCCTTTTAAGCTGAACATCACCTCCGTAGCCTCAGAGGCCGCACCAATAGCTTGCAGAGAGACTTCCGCGCAAGACGCAATCACTTATGGCCAGTGACAGAACATCCCAAGTTTATATGGGAAATGAGTTCTGCGGAAACCCGCAAGGTGGAGTAAAGTTTATGAAAGGGAAAATTAGCATCCGCCCGTTTTGTAGCACAAGGCCACGAGGAAATCCATACGGATTTCTCAGAAATGAAAGCTTCCTAGTTGCCGAAAAATTAGTCCTGGTCCGGGGATCGAACCTGGGACCAACGCCTATCCAAGCGCCCCCATAGGCGTTGGTCCCGGGTTCGATCCACGGACCAGTACGAATTTTTCGGCCACTAGGAAGCTTTCATTTCTGAGAAATCCGTATGGATTTCCTTGTAGCCATGTGCCACAAAACGGGTGGATCCTAATTTTCCCTTTCATCCCAAGTTTAGTCATTCCACTACAACGGAATTTGACGGATCGCTTGTGAAGCAGAACGCAGTTTATGAAAACATTTCTAAAATTGCACTTGGAGGATGCAATACCGTGGCATGCTCACACTCGTTATATTTCACTTTCAATTCCTGTCTGTTGTTCCCCTGCACAAGCCTGAATAATTTAGCGTAGTGAAGATTATTTATCGTCACCAACGCCTTAGGTGTTTCCTCTTTGAGCTGTCGTCTTTGATAAAAATGGACCGTGTGGCTTCACGCAGACACGCCCTGCTGCATGCCTAAGTTCTGTAGCAGACATCAAGAGTAGGAAGCGGAAAGCGGGAAATACGGCGAAAAACGATTCCCATTTATTTATTGCATCCTCTCGACAGCAGGCGCTTTCTTTGTTGCTGTGCTACCGTGTGGTCATATATCTTTTCGCTGTCGTTTATTCGGCTTCCACGTTTCCTCCTTGCCCTCAGTACCATGACAGAGGTTAAAAGGGCTCCACCGCTGTCGCATTCCTCCTCGCTAAGAGATCACGAATCTAAGAATATTGTACATGAGAGGAACCTCGTGTAAACATGCGCACCGAACTTTAATAGTGCGTAACGCATTGATTTCTGGGGCTTCACGTAGTGGGCGATGAAACATTCCCATGTTTTTAAATATGTACGTCTGAAGTAATTTTTTAACTTTAATACATGAGAACAGTGACGTTCACGAAAGAGACCATGTGCGGAACAAATACCTGTGGCCGAAAGGAAGGTGAGCAACGGATAACAGGCGAATTTGGTACGCAGCCCTATGCGTGACTTTTGTGTCTCTCAGTGGCACTCTCACGATGCGCAAACGTTCTGAGTTTCCCTGTTTCTCGCAGTGCTTTGGAAAAGGCTCAGTAACTATACTTATGGTTTAATGTGAGTTAGTATGAAAGACCTAAGTTCGAATATCATGTAGTATACAAATCTGATCTTGCCTTTTTTTTGCACGGCTTCTATCTCGAAGTTTTAATTTTGCAATGGACTTTCTAAGTTGTAGGCGAGATGAAATTAGTTATATTAATTATCCTGGTTGCCATTTGTTATGAAAAACCCTAGTCTTCAGTACCACATCTGTCACATCCAGCACTTAACATATCGTGCTTAGCGCACTTATATGTCTTTTTATGTCATTTAGCGCAGTTCTTATAGCGTTTTCTTATATCCGTGAGGCAAACGTAAGAAAGAGTGTCACCCAGTGCTCGTGCCACTCAGGCAACCCTTGATCAAAGACTCGCGTGTTATGTGCGCATACCAGTGTTTAACATAAGGGTGTTCTGTGCATGGGAACGTATACCGTACTAGCGAGCAGTGGCGCATTAATCATGCAAGAAAAAAAATTCCCTAGGTTACCCACGCATTTCAGGTGGGATCTGGGATGTATTAGCTAAAACTTTATAGATGTCAATGTGCATTGTTAGTATAAAAACTATGGGATTTGTTTGCATTATTCCGCGTGTATGATAAGATGGATGGACACGACAGCCACAAAGTTCGATAGCCGGGAATTATTGCCAAAAGCACGACATGTTATAAGAGGCACGCTGCACTAGAAGCCTAAGCGTATTTTCACCACGGGGCGCTCATTAACGTGCAACGACATCGGACAGTAGAGGAGCCTCAAGCATGGTTTCTCCATCAAAAATGCGACCGCCGTCGCCGCGGACAACCACACACCTTTCGTGTCCACCTGCAAGCATTCTAACCTTTATAGACCACAGCGGCGGACATTTCTGGGGGCTATAATGTTGTGAAGCCAACATCGATGTCCCAAAAAATCACACGGACTTATCTGTACGCCCTTATTTTAAGCAAGCATGTTTTCACCTAGGAGCATATGATTGTAGAGGCACTTTTCAAAATTACTACACATCACTTAGTACAGGATCTAATCCTAAAGCACGTGGTCCTGTCATTATCTCGATGAATTGTGCGTTTAATAAAAGAAAAGGACGTCTATGTACGCATTATGCAGTTGACAGCAACTTGGAACAGAGGGTTCCTTATAGCTCATCTCAAAAGCAGTTAGGCCACTTCTCGGAAGTTAAACAAGCTACCTCTTGCGACAAGGTTTCCCGTATTGCTACAGAGTAGCGGTTGGTAAGGAATAGAAGCACGTAATCAAATGGTGGTTAGATATTTTTACGAACTCTTTTGCTGGAAAACGACGTGCCCAAAACACAATAAAAGTGAATTCGTGGAGGCAGCACCATACACTGTCAGTTGTTATATAACCAAAACGATATGGCACTTCTTGCGACAGCTATCTTCTGTGAACGCTTGTGCTTATGGCAAACATTGCACAGTACGTGAGATGTTTACGAAGGGACGGCCCTATGAACTTTAATACACACTGCTGTGGAATGAATGCAACGTAGGTTGAACATGGAAAGCCTCTTAAAGGACCACGAATGTAGCCATTTACATCCCACTTTACGAAGCCCTGAATCCACGTCACTCGGAATGTGCCAGGGAAGGTGTCGCAGCACAATTACGTGATTGCCGTCTTCTGAACAAATTCAATACGAGTCTATTTAATAATTTCCTTCCATAGGGGCCATAATTTCATAGTATAGCAACATGTGCCGAATTCCGCATATACTGCAGTTTCGCTGTAGTTTTTTCACTTGCATCAGTCAAATGTGGAACACCTCAAAGGCGAGAATTTACAAGGCGGTCTTGATTTTTTCTGATCTACAAAGAGACTTTTTGTGTTAAGCTTCCTGAAGTATCAACTTTCAGCGCAGCCCTACAGGTTGCCAAAGGTATATAATTCAATGCTGGCAGTTCTTCCATTGCCCATCATGAGATATTGCTGCACGCACAGCAAAGAAAAATTTGAGTCTGTGGGTCGCGCTCTGTGTTAGGGCATCAACAATGTCCTCATTAGTCACAAGTCACAAGTCACAATGTCCAAAGGTTTGTGGGGACAACGTCCCATGAGATTCTTTCTAGTAAAGGAAGAAGATGGGAAAGTATATAAAGTGAAACGCTCATCAACTGCATCATATATGTATGTGTGTCAGATTAGGGTAAGTGCTGGATAGACGAACTCACCAGCACCGAGCAGGTGTTTACGATAAATGCTGGCTTGGCAGGGGTTGGTAGGTGTGCGGCCAGCGGTAGAGTCCGTACCGAGGTACTTCATGGGTCGAGCAGCAGCCTCCTGAGAAATTAGTGTTCTGAATTGAGCTTGAGCAGCACAACAGCATCGAAATATTATCCGGTTGACCTTAATATCACTACACAAGTGCGGAATTTTCTGACGTTCGCGAGACCGGCCTCTGCCATGTTCTCCTGTTGCGCTAAAGCTTTATATAATGGCGAACTTCTTTATAAGAAATTAGCTTCAATTCATGGTGTCAACGTGACTGGCCTGTGAAGCGTTTGTATCGTCCTATCAAATAGGCCAATAGCCTTGAACAAGTTAGGCATGCACGACGTGAAATATTCGACAGCAATGCAGACGCTTTGTACCATTCCGCCGATGCTTTCTTTCGGAGTATTAACTTCGCGGGATCCTCATGTAGAACTATCGCAAAATAACGACGATCAGTTGCTAGGCGGACTCCTTTTCCCACTACAAAACTAAACGGCATCACCGCGTGCACGAGGCACACGAGTGCTGATGCACTGGTAGACGCGCTTCCTTGGCCTCTTATACAAGAATCGAGTATCTGTTATCACGGCTGCCTTTTGTAGAGTTTACCGGTACAATAATCACGGCAAAGCAGTTATAATTCGATCATTTGCAGTAGGATGTGCACTGTCACGCTGCTGTGCGTGATGTACAGTTTACCATGCGAGGCACAGAAAACTTCAATTGTTGTCGGGAGTGAGTGTACGTGCTTATGTTTATGGATGGCGTGTGTGTTTCTCTTTTGAGCTGGAAGTTCAGGGTTCGATCGCCGCAGCCGTGGACGTATTCACAAATTGTTAATTGCAATGCAAAAAAGATAGAGACGGAGAAAGAAATAGGCGCATGGATGACGGCATTATGGGGCTCCTTAACAAAGAAAATGACATTAATCCGCTGTGCTGCAGTGCGGTAACAAGTCAGGCGCGCTCAGATGAGGAACAGAAGAACGAAAGAAAGGAATGGAGGAAGAAGTGATTAGTGTATTAAGGATACAAAGAAGAAGAACGGGCGACCTGTTTGGGACGAGTTACTCGGCGTAACTAACAGAGATGCGGTTTTCGATCATCCTCACGGTGTGGAAGGGGTGCCGATTTCCTGCGTGTGGTACACAGAGGCGTATCCACTTCCGCATGCACCTACATGTTCTTAAGTAATGTCTACACCCATTGTCAAATGTGTCTCCCCGCACTAATCTTGTGCTCAAGTACCAGATCTCCCTCATGCAATTCTAAACTTTCAGTTTTATGGGGTTTGATATTTTCACTTTTTTCTCTTTTGAGGTGACGCTATTGCTATCATCGGGATTACGCCGGATGCCTTTTCTATTTTTAAGCCAAGCCGAATGAGCACCGCGCAATCATGTCACCATGCACTATCCGCAGGAAAATGGCAATTTCGTGACGTGGTGAGATGCACTGTAACGCCGCGCTCCTTTCCGGATCACCCATATTTTCGGGCGACTAAAGAAAGAAAATTTCGGGATCCTAGCCATTGAAAGAATCACTGTTAAACACACTCAAGCGGAACGCTAGCACCTGCACTTCCTACTATGCCTACATTGTGCAAGCTGGAAAATTCGCAGTTGACGTCCACCGTAGAAAAGGTGTGCATGATGACTTACCTTCGTCGTGGCATCAAACCACCAACCGAGTAGGCACAGTTCACCAAGTGGTGCTTGCGGGTCTCCGTGAAGGTGGCAGCCAGGATATGCGGAAGTGCAAGAGGCCCTCAAGAGCCGGAATATATGCGCTTCCTGGTGTCCATAGACCTCCTGGATTTCCTCTACCGCATGTTCGTGTAACGTCGGATTTTCCATCCCCATTTACGCCTTCACTTCAGACGCAGTATTGCAACGGCTCTTGACCGGACACCTGCGTGATACAGTATCTGTAGGTGTTACTTTGAAGATAAGTAATTCATACTAAGATATCAGTACATCACAGCTTTATTCATTCTACCGCTAAAGGCTCGTGGCAAGTACCAGCGTTTTCACTTGATCTACAAGCGATGGAAGCCTAAAGGGAAACGCGAGAAAAGTTTGATATTGCATTTCCTTATGGTTTCAGTGGGTGATTTCAACCACTCCAACGACATGGAGTTACCAGGACTTCTAGCATTTTTGTAAACATCGAGACGGCGCCTGTCGTAGCCGGGATAAAACATGCTTTTTTCTGGTGTGCAAGGGAGCACCATAACCCCATAACCACAGCATAAGCCGTAGTTACCAGGTTGTACTGTTGCTGTTATTTTCATTTCTTCAAACCCCTAACGAGTAATAGAAAATCCAAGCAGGTAATAATTAATGTCTGTACAGTGTCTCACCCAAAAGCTCTATTTTAGGATTCGTCGAAATATCACCAGTCGATTAACCGATCCTGGACATAATATCGACAAAAACGAGAAACGACACGAATCCCTTACGAGAGAAACGTTTTACAATAAAAGGCTGTGGCTTGATATTACGCCTGATTCCATTGCAAAAGGAAATCGAGGGTTTGCGCTCGCATAAATATTACGTGCTATGATTGTTCCGATAGGAAATTTCCAGCCGACTGTTGCGTTGAATTGATTGATTTGTGGGGTTTAACGTCCCAAAACCAGTTCTGATTATGAGAGACGCCGTAGTGGAGGGCTCCGGAAATTTCGACCACCTGGGGTTCTTTAGCGTCCACTGACATCGCACAGCACACGGGCCTCAACATTTCGCCTCCATCGAAATGCAGCCGCCGCGGCCGGGATTTGATCCCGCGACCCTCGGATCAGCAGCCGAGTACCTTAGCCACTAGACCACCGTGACGGGGCGTTTCGTTGAAGTGCGGATTAACGGAAATGTACGCTACACACAATGCCCTTTGTGATTTCGACCTTTAATGTCTGGCATAATATACACGGTGACCATAAAATAGACAACGGGCATCAGGGGCAAAATAGTTTATGAATATAGCACTATCAACTGCGTCAGCCCGCAAGCAAACTGCCTTTCATTATAAATTCAAACAGCGCAACTGATGCTCATCAGATTCTGAAAATTATTCATCCTGAAGAATGTTTCTCAATATTTCTAGGGAGAGTAGTTCAAAACGTCTTTTTGTAAATTTTCTTCATTATTGTTCAATAAGATCAATGACGAAATGCCCAACATCAACTCTGGGTTATCTTACGATCCGTCCTAGCGTGAAGCCCAAGCGCGAAGCCCAGCGCGAAGCCTAAGCAGTTTTGTAATTACGACATTAGCTGGCTAACCCTTTATGTTAGTGCGGATTTTCTTAATTTTATGCACATGTAAACTTTAAGTGACTGTTTTCAGCAAGTGCAATGCCACAACATCCACACCATGACGGACCGCGCGTTGTTGCGCCACCACATCAGGGTTGCGTGTGCTTATGTCGTGAAAATACTGCTACAATGCAAGAACATGACTCTCAGTTCAATATGATGATGTTAAAATGAGCAAAGCTCGGCTTGACCTGTCACGCGACGAAGCGTCAACAACTGTAAGGGCTTCATATCGCCTTTCCAGTGCCCAGAACTGTAGCATATTGCGTCAGCGCGGTAACACATAGTTCATAGATACATACCCATTATACATACTATATACCCAGCCTTGAGTACATACTCACTATGAGCAGCGGTGTAGCTAATCTTTACTACTAGAGCTCTTCTTGTACAAGATAAAATCTTGCAGCTTGCGCAGCAGCCTGCTATTTTCTTAAGGCGAACGTAAAGTGTGGGACATATATGCTACATTCATGAGTTGTGTAATCACCTCAAAAACATTTTTGTCAAGTGTCAAAACTTCTAATTCGACCTGCAGAACATTTACACAATATCCCAGTTTATTAGCTTTTGCATTTTGAACCGAGACAATATTTACAAACTTGCCACCTCACGCAATTCTTCGGAGACGGGATCCTTATGCAGGCGTCTGTATTGGAGGACTGAATAAATGATTTCTCTTGTCGACGTGGTCCCAACATCGGGGAGACCAAGTACATTGCCCGAGTTTTACATCTGGGCACCATAGCAATATTCATGTGAAGTATATCCGTTCTTCTCCGTTTTAAACATTTACTCGTCAAGGAAACTATGAAATGAGCTCTTATGTAATGATGTAACTTTCTGTGACATATCGCTACCGGAACTCCAAAAAGCGAGTCACATGAACCGATACCCACAGAGCACATTGAATGGATAACCAAGAAATGTCTTCGTTGCTTTAAAGACTATATGCGGTTATGCTTTAGTATGTCTTTCGCGTCTAAACAAAAACACTTCGCTAAATGATTCTGCGTGTTTGTGCGCATAGGGCGACTGTTAACTGCCATGCTGCGACACCATTTCGGTTTTTAGGATTTTAAGCGTGCGTTTTTTTATAAAATTCATACCCATTTTAAAAGCACAATGACAGCAGGGCGCCTGTCTTTACCGACGAATCCTCTATCGAGGGGGAAATAATTATCCGCTGCCAATACAGCACTGAGCAGTGAGCAAGGTCTCATTCACTTATGATTTAATTGCAAGCTTGAGCACAGTCGGTTCACGAAAACGTGGGAAGCCTTGAAAGATTATGATATGCTAATTTTTGAAAAAATCGAAGTGAGTTGGCAAAATTTCAGCTATTAATCACCGAAAAGAAATGTCGATATCGAAATTGATCTCGACGAATGCACAAAAAATACCGTAGTGTTCTATGTTGGACACGCGATTTCCGTGGAGGAGAAGTGACGAACTTTGTATTAAAGAGCCTCCTAGGAGAATGCTGTCAACCAAAAACGGCAACTGGTCTGAAATGCACATGCGGGCCTCTTACTCTTTCCTCGTGCTGCATACTATTTCCTGATGAATAAATAGGCTCCTGCCGCATTACCTGCACAAAATGGCGAGGTGGGAGTCGTCGAGAAACTTAGCTGTATATCAAGAAAGTAAAGCAGTCTTACCGAGTAGTGTTTGCGCGGAGCTAGAGGTGACAACGCCGAGGCATGGACCGAGCGCTTATGACAGGCAAGCAATCGTCCTCAAAAGCCAAGTTCGGACACTGGGTTGACGCCGAAAGCTACAAAGAGAAGCATCAAGGTTCTCGCGGTTATTTGCCGCAGTTATTTTAATTACATTCACACTGTCAACGCTGCGAAATATGTAGAGTGAAAATTGACAGCGTCTCCAAAAGAATACACAAAGACACTTTACCTAAATGGAATGCCGTTCAGCCAGAAAGGAATGGAACGCTCGCAGCTTTCGCTGTGCAGGCTCGATATCTCGTGTCCCTCACGTTCTCGCGAGAGGCACGAGAGACGAAACGGAAAAAGTCGTTCGCCGAAGAACACGCAGATGTATAAATAGAAGAAGAAAAAGAATTTATACTGTGAATTATACAGATGGGAATTGGAAAATGTCAGTGCATGCTTAGAAACGAAGGCACCAGTTTACCCACTCATAATATTGTACCCACTCAGATATAGCAAAACTTGACTAAGCATCTACACAAAAACCCATGTCAAATAACTGCTACTTATTCCAAGCGTAGCTTGCACGTTTACGCTGCTGCCCGTGTCCATCAAAAACTAATATATCGTAAGTGTGACTTAAGCCTTTATGAAGTAACAAGAGCTGCATGTGATGTAGAAAGGCAGTTTCCTAACGGATTTTCTGTTTTTGGGAAAATCCGAAGGTATCTTTTTCGGTGATATATTTCGGCGCTTGATGTTTTTCCCCGTTCGTGCTTGCCATGTGTCCTCCTGTCACTAATCAATGACCCAGACGTTGTCTTTTTTCATTTAATTGCAGCCAGACAGAGAAATACAAGACCAAGCGGTCTTTAACAATAGCATAAGTTTGTGCCGAAACATGTGACTTCCCGAAAAGCACTTTACGAACATGCTGCATGAATATCAACAGTTTTTATCCACAACACCTCAAAAAATGGAAGACCTCGTCTTCCATCGCAATATTATAACACAGAACGGTGTATTCATGCCACTCTTGCTCAAATGCGCTGGTTAATATTATGTGTGCAGTATTATGCTCCGGTGAAAATCTGCTATCGAAGAGTGCGTTAAAATATCAACGCGTTGAAAATATTCGCAATAAAACCATACATTCCTTTTTAATCGGCTGGCGTGGGCTTTCGTTCCATCATCAGATACTGCTGAACTCTCAGAGCACAATATTTGGCTCGTACCCGAAAACTTCTGATTGGTATACTGTGCAGTTACTTCTGTTAATGATGAAAAAAATGTTGGTGACCCCAATATTTATAGGAATGTCATTGACGGCTCTGGGCCCTATAGTGTGTGCGCTCTTGATTGCATTGGGTAGGCGTTAACTGGAGGCCGACTAGCAGATACCCACTATCCTATGCGGGTATATGAGACCCGAGTTCTTTGTTTCTTTCTTTCTTTTCGTCTGTATAACGTATCTGTAAATAATTTTTTTTGTGGATTAGCTGTGTCCCCTACCTTCGGACTACCATATGCAACGCGGCGCGCGCAGAGGCAATTTAATAGTTTGGATTAATTCTTGTTACAGTTACTTCAATCTTTGTTATACTAAAATTATCCGTTGACACCGTATTCTTGACATAAATACGTTAACAAGTTGGTTTTATTTGAGTTTTATTCTTGTTCGGGCTTTCTCTGTTCGACTTATGAACGAACCCACCCGAAGGCATATCAGGGCTGTCCGGCATGGAACCAAGTGTCCCTTGGTTCTAGCGCCATGAAAACGATAATTGCACTGGCAAAGGTTGCACAAAGTAAGGCGAGAACCACGAAAAAATTGCATTGAGTAACGCCACTACGCATGAAGGCTTATATTTTTATTTTTAGTCATGATATATAAAAAGAAAGGAAACAGAAGCTATATCACTATAGTTCAGTACTGTAATAAAATTTTTGGTCATCGCTTGCGCGTTTGCTGAGCGATATCTTTTGTGCTAGAAACCTCAAGGCATACACTCAGACGCCAGCTACAGCAGCGGGTGAGTTTAAAATAACTTTGCTGCAAAATAAACTGCGGCTCTGCAATAAATCGGCTCCTAACAAGCATTTTGATACGGCCAGTTATCAAACCATTTGGGCGGCAAATCACAAGCACCACGTTTATTTCCATACAAATAAACACAAGGTGCTATAATCACTCACTGATTAAGTATTGCATATATGAATCAGCACATCAGTCAGGATAAAGTGGGAGCGACATAATGAGTTTGTAATCTCTGAAACGCTGTTGCATGCCATTAAGATAACGCACTAGCCAACTCCATCCTGAAGACACTACTGACCACATTAACGCATTTTAAACTTATAGAAAGCGCAAAACCCACTAAACAAACAGCAAGAAAGCGCGCGACGACAAATACGTAGCAATAAAAATATTTGCTTCTGTTTAACGCTCCGAAACCACGATGTCGTGATGAATAAAGCCTTTTTGAGGGCTCAGAAAACTTTGTCGACCTGACGTTCTTAAACGTGCACCTACACCACACAGTAGCCAGATCTCTACCATTAACGCCTCCATTGCAAATGAGACCCTCGCGGAAGGGTTCGAAACCGCGTAGTTTTCGGCAGCAGTCCAGCACCTCAACCACTGCAGCAATGCGGTAAAGAAAGCGCGATAGCATCATCACATAACGTGAAAAAAGCTATATTGACTACCCCAGCCAAGTGCTGTGTTTTAACAACACACCAGTGTTCCCACTTTGAGGCTCTTTTCTATACCTCATCATGTAAATCACGAATAATAGCCTGAAAAATGGAGATTTATGTCTAAGTGGTCTGCGTATATCAGTGCGTTCGTTGCTACTTTATCCTTCCCATGCTCCGCAGACGGTATTTTTGGCGCACCAGTTCAAGAACTCTATGCAGTCGTTGTCTATGCTGGCATCTTCCATACATGATATGAACCTTGTAGATACACATTATAATATTCGCTAGTAATGTTCAAAAAGCCAGGTATGAGTGTCCCTATTCTATCCGAGTATGGCAATGAACAGTCATGGGCACATAAAAAGCGGGCTATTCGAAAATATTTGTGGACCTATGAGGAATTTCCGCCCCCGACATGTTCCTCAGAAACCGATGTGAAGTCTTAAGAAAGCTATTTGACTTTATTTTTTGTTGTGCATCATTTTCTATTTCATGTTTGAACAGGTCATTTGTATCCTTTCTCGGACATCTGGGATAGACCATGCCCCCAGATCAGGGAATTTAGTGATTGATCAATAGCTTTACAAAGACAACAAACAGTTCTCGACACCTAGGGCAGCCCATACCCAATAAAATATTTGTTTAAGAACCGTCCAACATTATTAAACACCTTTCGGGGTTATTTTTGTCCCTTTTCTTCTACAGGTCGCACTTCCACATAAGGATGATGACAACGAGGAAACACCAGCGCGTGCTTCGAAGATTCTTAAATTACGGGAGATAACGTTCCTCAAGAACCAGTTTTCTTGCAAGTCTCCGATCCGTTCACCCTTACAGAAAATCTATTAAGCGACATAGTCACTTCTGGGGCAAACGGGTTTGCAGCTACTCCAGCTCATCCGTGCTGCGACACCATTTGAGAACTTCTCTTCCTGGTTCGTCTTGACACGCCGGCTGGGCCGATGGTGGCCACAACAGCTTGGTAAACCCAAGACAAGGTTCACGAAATCGAAAGAGCTCTGCAGCCCGGACGAGGCCGACGCGGATTGCAGACGACGCAGATAGCACAGCGACCAGAAGGGCGGCGTGCTAGTGGCTGGACCAACGTCCTGACTCCTGTCTGCCGGATTTGGAACCTGCATAAGGACGACAGCGGCATATTCAAGCGAGGCACGCTGGTACTGTACAGCCACACGAACTTCAAGGTGCTCGGGCTACACGACTTCGCCTTCGGCAGTAATTTGGAACATCAACGTGTTGAAGGGATCGTCCTTTTCGTCGGTCTCTTCCGGCTGCATGCTCCTCATGACATCCTCGAAGAGGCGCTACATCGGTATCATGGTCTTCGCAGGGATCGACGCTATCCGTGGCGGTGCGGCTGCGTGAAAGCGCTCATTCGTCCGTGTTTCGGACGCCAACGAGGACACGCCTGCTTCGGCGTGAGGCTCCCGTGAGGTCGTGGTGCTGCCGGCAGGCAGCACCAAGGCAACTATGCTTTCTTCTTCTATTGCGCAGGAATTTTATTATTATATGGATATATTTGCTTACCGTAGTTTTCAACTGACCTTGACATATATCCGGAATAAATCACGACGTCGGTTCTGAGCAGTGCGTTATGTCCAAGTGCCTCTGTGGCGCCTCATATTGAGCCACTGCATGCCGAATGACGTGGCGTAATCAGTGGAAGCACAACTTGCTACATGTTTCACTTGATTTCTGGGGTTTTACGTCCGAAAACCACGATATGATGACGACAGGCAGCGTAGTGGAGAGCTCAGCAACCCGCCTGGAGTTGCTTAACATGCAGTGACATCACTTACCTTCGATTAAGTTATACTCGCATTTCCAACAAAATCACTTTTGTTTTTCGCTGACAAATGCTCCCCAGAAGTGTCGCTGTAACGCATAAACCTGCAAGACAAGGCGATCAACAAAATAATAGGTAGAAGACGAATTGGCCGAGTGGCTTGCGACATTTTACTTACGTGGATTTGACGTGCGTCCTTCATTTCTGTCGCTTGGTTTTGACGGTGATGAAGACGGCAAGGCTCACTTGTGAACATTAAACAGATAAGGCAAAAGCCCCAACAGCCTTATTAGATGCTAAACGTTAGCCGTCGTCCCATCAAGCTCTGTCGTAACAATACCGGTGATAATAAAACTTCTAATTGTAGTCTCGCTCACATGGTATTGGAAAAGAGCTCCCAGGCTTATGCAGAGGATGCAGCGCAGTGGCAGCGTAGATTACATTTTGCTGCATGCTCAAATTCAAGTGATGGGTCCCGCCCCATCACGTAAACCTGAACATAGGTGGCTCGATATCTCACCATTATCTTTCGCCACTCTTTTTTTTCTTCCACTTCCCCAGCGTAGAGTAACGGGCCGAGCAAATTACAGCTCAGCCCAGCCTCCTTCAATTTCTCTAAATGAGCCTCTCTCTCTCTCTTATGTGTGTTAATTCACCTCCTCCCCCTGCTTTTCCTCTTCCATTTCCTGCCTTTTCTGCTTCCTATTTTTCACCGTCATCGTCCGCTTCGTTTTCTTCTTCAACGTCTTTTTCAGTCGAGGTCCTGTCATTTGTCATCTTCCCCTCTTCATCAATATTTCTTCACTGTGCTGTCCTCTCCTTCCTCTTTTGCTCTCTTGTCATCTTCAGCGATTTCTTCCTTTTCTTGTTTTTCATCGTGATCTTTGTTCTCTCGCCTTGTCGTTCCCTTCTCCTCCCCCTTCTTTTTTCGTGTTCTTCGATCAAGCTACAGCCATTGCCTCACAAATATATGATCTATGGAAGCACCACTACGATAATACCAGAGTCATGGCATCCTTGCAAGCATGGAGTTTTTTACTTTTTTTGTCGCGCTCAAGCCCGTAGCGTTTACGGGCACCGGTGGTGCCGTAAACGGACACCATCACCAGCAGTTTCGGCCTTTGCGAAGATCACATAGCAGCTTAGTACAATTGCACGGAGGGGGTGCGGCAGCGGCCTATCGACTAACATACTTAAGAGGCCATCACATCCATAACTCGACACGATGGACATTTACGTCACAAATATCTATGATACAATACACCGATCTCTTTTCAAATGCGAAGGCGTTTTCACGGCTACCCTGAGGATCAGCAGGTCAAGCTCCACCTGTACTGGATGCTTCACGGCGTCCAAGACGACGACATCCGGACGGCTTTCGCTGTGTACGGAACGTCACCGAGGTGACCCGGGAGCGTTGGCGTGTCCAAGGCATCGAGAGAAGGGCTCCACTACGAGGACCGTGCTACTGAAGTTGAAGCCCGGATTCAAGGTGGACGACCTCTGCCCCACCAGGTCCGAATCGCCGGGGAGTTGGCCCTCGTGGTGGTGCCGGGGCGGGCAATGCAGTTCCAGCGCTGCCATGGCACGGGAAACGTTCGCCGGGATCTCAGGGGTGCCCCGGTGTTCGAAATGCCGACGTCACGGACATACGGAGGCGGACTGCGTCGGGACGCATACGTCGGCGACCGGTATACTAAAGCTAGACGACAGTGACAAAACGATGGACGTCGTTGAGGCTGAAGAGACCGCGAGGGGCACGGACGAGGCAGCAAAGCGTACTGACTCGCCGGACACTTCGGCGCATGCCGATGGTGATCCTCCGAACGGGGATGCACCGACGCGCCAAGGATCCACCAATGACACGACTGGGTCAACAGGCGACGCGCCAGCACCACAGGTCCATCCTGCAGCATCGTCAGGAGGCGACACCGGCAACGGTGTCGTCCCAGCGCGTGAACATTAAGAGGGTGTTTTGGCTGGGTCATCCGAGGCGACGGTGGAAAGGGATGGTGTCCACACGCCCCACAAATGCCACCGCAGCGGTGTCGAAACGCCCCCACCCCAAGACAAGCAGCGATGGGACTTAAGAGACGGCGCCTGCGGCCGAGGAGCCCCCAACAAAGACTGTCCAAGTTCAGCGGCTATCCTTTCGACCGCGTCCTAACGTCACGTCCGACAGGCGCGGCGGCGACGCCGAGCTCGTCGGGCAATTTCCGGCAGGGACGCCTGATGGCACCGCCGGTGACGCCGCCGCTTAGCCGCGTACTAGACGTGTGAGGTAAGCACGGTGCTGCTGGCCCCTTTTTCACTTCGTTAAAATGGTTCCTGCTTTACCGTGAAAAGTTGCCAGCATAAACGTCAGAGGAATGGCAGGAAAAAGGAAACAAAGCCAGGTATACCGACTTTTAGCGGAGCGCGACATAGATGTGCTGGCGGTACACGAAACGAAAGTCGATGGCGAAGAGGGGACCAGCAGCATGGTGCAGCGCTACACGTCTACGCATTTTGCCGTAGTCAGCCACGCCTTAGGCAGGTCGGCCGGCTGTATACGTTTTGTTAAGAAGCTGCCGGGATCACCGAAAACCGCAGGTCATCCATAGGCAGTATTTAGAGGATGTTGCACGCAGCCTTCAAAGTAAGAGAGCAGTAAAGTATATGCGATTTGAAGGCCCGAGTCACGCAAGACTCAATCGAATCTATGTATCAGTCGATATACTTCCGGAGTGTTATAGTTACGACGTTGTCCCTCTGTCGTTTTCCGACCACTGCTTAGTCGAATGCTCTATCGGAATCACCAAGCGAAGCAGCCCTTTCTCGTGGGAAACATGGAAATTTCAGACGCTCCTGCAGTGCAAAGATTTTAATTTAATTGTAAGAGAGGAAATTAGCAGATTATACCCCAGTAAAAACCTTCACTTGTGGCAGCAATGGGAGCTATGCAAGAAAACTCTAAAATTAAAAGCAATAGATAGGGCTACGCGAATTAGGCGCGGCGGAAAGAGGAGGGAGAAGGAACTAAAAGCACCGCTAGATAAGCTCCTCAAGCAGGAATGCCGAGCACCCGGTAAATGGATCGAAGACATCAGAAAAGTAAAACAACAAATAGAGCAACTAGACGAGCAGCGTTATCGGGGTGCGCTTGTGAGGGCAAGGGCAGAGGACACTGCCGGAGGTGCAGTACCGTCGAAACGCGCGCTAGGCTTGGAAAAATCCCGGGCCAAAAGGAACCATATTCGTGAGATCGAGTGGGGCGGTGCGGTTTTAACGGATACGGGCGCCATCACAAGTGCTTTCACGGAACATTATCGGGAGCTGTTCGCGTCGCCCGAAATAGACGGGGAAAATTTCATGAATGAATTTCTGCCCTTTTTACCCCGCCTGGACGATGAACGAAAGAGAATTTGGAGCACACAATAACAGTAGCTGAAGTTCAAGGTGCTATAGATAAGATAAACCCTGGAAAGTCACCTGGACCTAGCGGATTCACTGCAGCTTTTTATATAAATGTTTAAACGCGAAATTAGCCCTTTCTTGACAGTCATTTTTGATGAAGCGTATAAATTAAATACATTGCACCCGTCGTACAGCTTGTCCCATACTGTTCTTATTCCCAAAACCGAGGACGTAAATAAACTGAGATCTGTCTCGGCGTACAGACGCATAGCCCTAACAAATGTAGACTATAAAATCTATATGAAAGTATTGGCTCAAAGACTACAGACAATTATAGAAGACATAGTCGGGCCTCACCAAACGTGCGGCATCAAGGGGCGATCTATCTTATTAAACATTCATAAAGCGCGCAGCATTTTCGAGTGTTGTGATTATTCAGATGAAAAAGTTGCGATTTTACAGATCGATTTCGGAAAAGCTTTTGAATGCGTTGATCATAGGATATTGTTTTCTGTTTTAAACCATGTCATTGTCGGTTCTGTCATCTCTGAGGGAGTGACCCTGGCGTATCGGAACTTCACTACAATGTTCATAGTGAATAAGTGTCTGGGGGCCCCCATCTGTGTGCGTCGTTCGGTTCGACAGGGTTGCCCCCTCAGCCCTCTGTTATTTTGCATCTATATAGAAACACTGTGCTTATTATATAGGCACACTGTGCAGTATTGGAAATGTCAGGAGACAGAGACAAGGGAGAAAGTGGAGAAGTGGAAAGGCAGGAATTTGTCGATGTTTGCCAGCGCCACCGTCTGTAACCTGTATTTCATAAGCAAGCTGTGGTATCTGATGCAGGTGCTGCATTGCCCACAGATTAATGTACAGAGGTGTCACAGAATATTTGCAGTTTTTTTCAGGGCTTCAGATTGGGAACGATGCAGCCGTACCAACTTGTTCCGAAGGGAGGACATGGCGGGCTTGGACTAGGCCATTTGTTTTTGCGGCGACCGTTTAACTGGTTCTTGTTTTTCAAGAGACGTCACAGATCCTTCCTGCGCACGTTGTGTCAAATAAGACTAGGCAGATATCTCCCAGAGTTTGTAGTGAGCACTGAAGACTGTGGGGAGGATTGGTGGCTACTATAAAGAATAGTGTCTAGAATAAGACTTCTTACTGTCAGATTCACAGAAGAGTACCTTTGAAATGTCAAAATAAAATAACTTTGTTTTACATTGTGCGATATTGTTTTCCCAGTGCCGCGGTAGCCGAATCATTGTGCAGTGGGGGCCAGGGAGCTACGTTTAAAGAGGGTTTAACGAAATGTATGTGCATCCGGGAGCAAGAACATTCTTCTTCAAACAAAATTCCGTTAACCTGGCAGTTGAACCTTCTTTTAGGGTAAGGGATGTCATTTGCCTTGCTCTCTGAAATATTTTCCGAGAAACCTTTTCCGTCCTTAGGTTGCTTGAAGGTTGCCAATGTGGAGGAAATATAGCATACGACAAAAAATGTGGTGATCCGTATGTGGTAGGATTGGTATAAGACTAAATTGAACCTGCCTTCGCACAGAAGCGGCAATGTGCCCAAATCGAGGAGCGGGAGATGGTTTGGGATACTCTTCACATGTGAGCTCTTACCATGTACGCACACTCAGCGGCACCTCGAGCAAGCAGAGGCATCTTCGGCAGTTTCACACAAGCGAAAGTTCTCGAACGACACACATTTCTCCGGAAACAGAACGGAACGCGCGAGCGCCCTGTGCGAAACTCCTATAAAGCAGGAGCGTTCGCAAACGGTGAAACTTGAAAAACGAAATCTAACTAATTGTCAGCGGACCGTTTTGTGAACGCACAATTCGCTATGCGAAAGACGCATCATTTGCTTGACGTAGGCCGTCTTTGCGTTCCTGGAGTAGAGAGCTTGACGTCGTAACTGGCTACCATAGATGTCACATAAGAAAGATTGTGTAACTGCCGTGGTGCAAACAACGCGCCAGCAGGATGCCCAAGCCTGCGCGGCGATACAGGCGTCGAGACTTTTGAAGCGCTAACTGCCGGCGGGCATATAAATAAAATTTGCAACTTCGCCCCAAC
>JABSTT010000001.1:0-80001 GCA_013339685.2 Hyalomma asiaticum | reverse complement strand
ATCACATGCACGTAAATTTCGCAGCCCTGAACTGAAATCTCACGACTGCAATGCCACAGTGAAAGAACGCGCGGCAACGGTTGCCCTACAACGCGCGATATCACATGCATGTATTCGTCTGTGTAAGACACGAGTAAATTACTACTATCCCACATTGTTGCACAGGCGCTGCACTCGCTACCCGTAACGACCAAATGACAGGATGGTGGGAACGAATCCAATGCACTCCTTACTCACTAATCAGGCTGAACTCGCGCATAGACCTAAGAAAGTTTCAGAATGCTTTCATACACGGTGATTTGAATAATAAAACCACAGTTGCGTTGCTTTGTGTTTAATGCGTCAACTATCTTAGAGCTTAGATAACATTAATGCTCCTTGGATCTGTCACAGACCGATTTGCCCTATCCGCGGAACACATGAGTGATCTCACAGGCATCATGCTGAGCCATTCAAATGTGGTACTTACATTTATTTTCGGCGAGACGTAGTTATTGGTGTTACGGGATCCAGTCACAGAAGCGCCGGGATTGAACCAGGGTTAACGTAAGGAGGAAAGTAGAAAGAACATAATGCCACCACACAAACACACGCAGCTGTTGCAGCACGGTAACGAAATTTTCGCCAGAAACGAAGGAAGAGCCAGCCGCCAACAACTTGACTCACTGACTCCACCGCCAACCACACAAACGAGCTTCGCTGTCTTTGCTTCGTGTCTCCGCGTATTTGCGCCAGCCTGCGCCCTCTCGCCTCATCTCCCCGGCGACCGGCGAGAAGGAGCCAGACATTCTGGCGCCTCCATCCCGGCCCCATTGCAGCTGGCGACATCTCGACGCCGTGCATTGTGCCGACGCCCGCCGACGCTTTGAGCCATGCCCTGCGTTTTGATCTCCGGTGGGGAGGGAGGGGGGGGGGGGGGTGTCGGTATTCTTCCACGTTCCACGTCTGCTTACCGTCTTGCGTAGGACGTTTCGAAGACGGATTCATTGTCCCTTTGAAGTCGCTCCCGCTTAGTTCGCGTGGCTGACGTCTTTGAGACGTCAGCCACGCGAACTAAGACGCTAATCCCCCAATAAGACGTCTTTTTGGTCTTGTGTGCTAGCTGGGCAGGGCATCTACTAGAGCGCTTTTTAGCTGAGTGTTATCCCTGGTCACGGAGGACTGTAAAGGTATCTGCAGTATCTGAGTCATCTGATTTGAAATTATTCGTGTAAAGCATTCTGATAAGCTCGATATCAACTTATCTCTGACCTTTGTCATTGCCTTTCCTACAGCAGAGTCAATTGCCTGTGAGAGATTTGCATCAATAACTGTACTGTTTCGATCTGCAACTCCAGAGTACTTGAAAGTTCTGTCTTTAACTATAGCGATAGCTTTCCTTCACGAGCAGCGGCGGGGGTCAAGAATTTCCAGTATTTGTGACTCTTGAGCCCGAACTGAGCACTCAGAATAATCTGTGGGATGACTCCCTGCACACAGGCAACACTTTTCTGGTGTTGCGGAACATTCACTTGAAGGGTAGCTCTCTCCACAGGCACAGCAGCGCAGATTTGATTTACATCCTCCCGAAATGTGGCCAAATCTCCAACAGTTTTGACATTGAATCGGTTGAGATGCGAGGGGCTCCACATGAAAAATGAGAGGCTATAACTTTATTTCTGATGGACATGTAGTGCCCAAAAATGTCGCGATAACAGATTCATTGGGAATCCTCTCATTGTTTACCAGTCGGTTACATTGGTAAATCGAAATGACACCCGCGTCAGAAAGCTTGTTCAATGTTTCAGCCGGACTTAATCTGGAATCAATGCCTCGTACGAGGCCTTTCGTACACGTAAGGTGAGGCGGAATGAAAGCACTTTTGCACGGAGTTGGTGCAAAAGAGGTGCATTTAAGCAGGTCCTGTATACAGGTCTGATCGGGTGACCTACACACTATGCCCCCCCCCCCCCCCATCCAAACTAGGACACATCAGTGATGGTCTGGAAGTGGTTTGAAGTCTCCTTGAGTTCCTTCTGGACCGTCTGTGGGTTTGGTTTGTGAGCCTGATGAAGCCTCCATTCCTAGGCACCAGAGCAACAGGAATTCTGCTGATACCACTGTGGAAAAATAGGTCTAAAGGCAATGCATTAGACAGGAGGGAGGCTGACCAGAGGGATCGTCCCTGGCCAGGAGAATTGGTCGACATCAACAAGGATTGCGTGAACGTTAAGGACAAAAGAAGCTAAAGACTATGAGAAAACTAAAAAAAAAAGCTAAAGCACCCAATACTTAGCCAAACCACCTATTGTGAGTGCATATTTTCTAGCATGGCTTCTATTGAGAGAATGTGTACGAAAAGAATGGTGCCGGCCTTTACGGGAAGAGAGTACGCATCATCACGGTGAACGTTGAATGTCTCAATTTGCCGCGCATCGCCTATATATCTTGAGTCTTAAGAAGAAGAATACACTCTGCTATCTGCGTTATTTTGGCGTTACATTTGAGGTACGGCATAAAGTTGGCAGATTTGTTTAGAGAGATACGTTCGTGCAATAGCGTAATTGAGGATAGCACTTGGACTCGTGGGGTGATACTATGCGCAAATACAGCATGTTTGAGCGACGCTGCGAGCAACCTCACTCCTGCTGCAGGTCGAATTGAGCAGCTCTAAGAGCGTCTATAACTTAATAGTTATAAAACAGTGCTGCAATGTGGAGACAACGTTCGAAACAAGCACGGACGATGAGCCGCTCGCATTTATTTATTTATTTATTTATTTATTTATTTATTTATTTATTCATTCATTTATTTATTTATTTACACGTATTGCTGTCTCGATAGACGAGACATAGCAGGAGTGGGTACATCAGTTCTAAATCAAACAAAAATCATACAATCATACAAAGAAGTAGAAGAGGGCACATGAGTTAGTTAAAAAAAATGCACAATACTTTATAAAGGCATCACGAGATATGGTTCGGCAATTCTTTCACAAACTATTCATTTGGCTTTTCCCGCAGGGAACCATCTAGGCTGTTCCAAATGTCGACAACACTTGGGAAAAAAGAATGCCTAAAGCAATTTACAAATGGCTGAAAAGGAACAATATTAAGGGGGTGGGATCGGCGCGTGTCACGCCTAGTAGTAGGACTCAAAGAAATCGGCGCTTGAATGTGACTGTGGCCGTGTACAATCTGATGCAGCAATGTGATACGTTCAAGCGTGCGTCGATAAGCCAGGGGTTCTAACGATAAAGCACATGCATGAGATGAAGGTGAAAAATCGCGGTCATATCGACGGAAAATGAACCGTATTTCTTTCTTCTGTATGGCCTCTAGCTTATTTGTGTCAACTGCAGTGTAGGGTGACCATACCACTGAGGCGTACTCTAGTAATGGCCTAACGAGAGATTTGTAAGCAGTTAACTTGCAGTCTCTGGTAGAGTGCTTGAGAGTTCGTTTCAGGTATCCCAGTTTCCCAAGTGCCCTAGCACAAATGGTTTCAATATGAAGATGCCACTTTAGATTTTGGGTAAAGGTAAGTCCAAGATATTTGAAGGTATTCACAGAATTAAGGTAGTGCCCATTGTAACTGTAACTGAAGACTAGTGGCTGCTTTTTATTCGTAAATGTCATTTGTACTGTCTTTTGATAATTGATACTCATTTGCCACGCAGTGCTCCAACCACAAAAAGACGAAAACGCATTGTTGAGACCCTCTTGATCACGTCTGTTAGTTACATTGGTGTAAAGCACGCAGTCATCAGCGTACAACCGCAGTCTCACCGGTGTTTCCCTAATGACGTGTGCCACATCATTAATGTAAATAATGAATAGCAGGGGCCCAAGGACCGAGCCCTGCGGTACACCGGAAGTAACCATGGCCGACGATGATTGTGCGTGATTGAAAGTGACATATTGTGATCTTAAACGTAGCCAATCAGCTATCCAGCCAAGTATTTTCTTGTCACTGATAATTTTACTGAGCCTAAAAACAAGTTTCTTGTGGCACACCATGTCAAATGCTTTTCTATAATCTATGAATATGGCATCAATTTGACCTCGATTATTCAGGGCCGAAGCAATGGCGTGACTGAATTCAATAAGTTGTGTAGTTGTGGAAAAGCCAGGGAGGAAACCATGCTGATTGTGCGATAGTAAGTCACTATCAGTGACGTACCGAAGAATATGCTTATGAATTATGTGCTCTAGGAGCTTGCAACAGGTACACGTTAAGGAAATAGGCCTGTAATTGGAAATTTGTTGCTTATTACCTGATTTAAACACAGGAATCACATTGACAATTTTCCAAATTGCCGGCACTGTACATGTGTCTAATGATTTACGAAAAATTATGGCCAAATAACGAGCGTTCCATTCCGCATAACGTTTCAAGAACATATTCGGAATACCATCCGGTCCAGCACTTTTAGTAGTGTCGATGCTCAACAGAAGGTTGTAAATGCCGGCATAACTAATTTCTAGTGCTGGAAACGGAGACATTTCCTGGTTATCGCCAATGTCAGGGGATGTACCATTGTCATCTCCAAATACAGATTTGAAATAGTCATTAAAAGCTTCCGATATTGTCGAGGAGACGGAACAGGACACTTCGTTTATTACAAAAGATGAAGGGCAGGAAGAACTGGGATTGATGGATTTCCAAAACTTACGCGGATTGTTTTTCATAAAAGAGGTTAATGTGGTATTACAATAAAACTGTTTAGCTTCACTCATTTTGCCTTTCAGTTCAGATTTGAGCAAGTTAATTAGGCGTTCCCCTTCCTTGTTGTGTACATTCCACCGTGGAGTGCTAAGCTCGGTGACGCCGCTCCGATTCCGAACATAATGTCCAAACACGGTGTTTTTTTATTATGTCTTGTTGTTGTATTTCACCCCCATTGAAATGGTTCGATAGGGGGAAATACACACACACACACACACACACACACACACACACACACACACACACACACACGTCCGATAGCGCTGACGTATATGAGCAATGTCACCAAAGTCTTCCTGTTGCACTGCCCTGAGCTTTACTTTTTTGTTGTTCTCTGCTTTTGCTCGCAATATATGATTGCCATTGTTCTTTTTTCTTTGCACTCCATTTTCTTTTTTCTTTGTTTTTGCGATATGTTGCCTTGATATGCGATACTTCCGATGCCACTGTATGCTGCGTATGTTTACTGTTGGCGCAATGAATATGTGCACTAGTGCCTGAATGCTGCAATTTACTTTTCCTTTACATTTTTGCAACCCGCTCCCCCATTGTAATGCCTGAGAAAGAACTTTGCGTAATAATTAACTAAATAAATGAATAAATAAATAAGCGGCGTTGGAGACGTGCGTGCGTGCGTGTGTGTGTGTGTGTGTGTGTGTGTGTGTGTTGTGCATAGACCCTTTTTCTCTGGCCGGTTGCCGACGAGCCGCAAACCGGTCGACGCCCCCCGGGATACTTCCGGTCGCTGCGATCCTGTGTTATATCGTCGTTTTCTTCACTCCCAATGGGAGCACAAAAGGACGTAAGCACGTGCCCTTCGCCTGAAGGCGCTTGGGGGATGGAAGGTAGGCACTGGCGATATAACGAGGACTTGTATCGACGTCGCGGCGCGGAGGCTCCGCTCACCGCTCGCCGCGGCCCTGCATGGTCGCGCCGTCGCCGCCGGCGCAGCGTGTGCGAAAGCTGCCTCCGAGCACGGGGCGTCGGAGCGCCGACGGTGTGTTTACAGCAGCGTCCAAGGGGCAGCCGCGTGAGATGAAGTTGCACTAGCTCTGTAGCAAGTATTAAATGGACCCTGAAACGGTTTTGACGATTTTGTGCAAACATGGCGATCCAGTAGAGCGAGTCAATAGGATCGTTTGAGGGCAGATTTCAGCGCTGTGCGTAAAGTGTGGAATTTACAATAAGGTTTTCAACACGTGCATCGGAAAAGATCGCTGCATCTCGCCAAAAGGCGTTTTCAAACGCCCCCGCGATCGACCGATGGAATGGAAAGCCGCTGATTGGCCCCTAACCAGTCACGTGCACGTAATTTTCCCAAGCTAACTGCGAACAACGTGCTTCTACAACGTGCTCCTTCGTTTCAGCAAACGGTATCGTCGCAGCATCTGGCGGCGTACACACGAGTCGGCGGACAGAGGCTAGCACTGCCGAGGCGGACGACCTCAGTAAGAATATCGGGGCGCTATGTCTATGTCGCCACGGAGGGCTCGGCAGAGCGGCTGGCGCGGGAGGCGCTGTCGTCGCTAGCGCGCTCTCCGCAGCAGATCGAGTTGACGAGGAACAGCAGTGGTAAGGAGGAAGGCGACAGAAATAAGCCCATAGCTGCCTTAGCGCATGGTGCTTCGCTTTATTTATGGTGTGAATGATTTCACAATTGTGTTGCCTAATCAGTGACGCAATGTCAAAAAACGTTTCAGGGACCCTTTAGATGAATGTCGAAAGGAATACATCGACGCCCAGCTATTACAAGATGTGAGAAACTGATTGAAACGACAAGCATCTTGTCACTGCTGATGTGAATGATCGCGAGCTATCATGTCGTCGTCGCTTCATGCGTATATTTTAATTCAGTATCTATAGTAGGATACAACTTAAAAAAACAACAGTTGGCAACAACAGCTGACGGACCGCGCGCGTCGGTGTTACTCCGCCAGCCAATCACAGACGCAAAAAATAAAATCGTCGTCATGCGACCTTTTCAAAATGGCGCCGTGTTTATGCCTTCGGTACCTGCAGAGCGTCTGCTGTTCTGTAGTACTTCATAGGTATAAGCCATGAGGTGCTATAGAAGCATGGACAAAAATGTGTAGTCTCAGCGTTTCCATCTGCAAAAGGCCGCGGTACAGTTCATTACGCTTCCGAGCCCATTTCACGCGTGAAACTTCACTGAACTCAATTGAAAAACTCGGGTGGCAGACCTTGTGACGGGCCGGGCTTTTGCATTGCAAACGCTTAATTTCAGCTCAATAAAGAATGATCCATTCCATGTTCCACTCTAATAAACGAATAGAGACATAATTTATGCATCTGTCTACTATTTTTGCCACCCTCGCTTTATTTTGGTATCATGGAAAGTCCAAGGAGGGAACTATCTGAAGCTTCGCGGAGGTACAGTGGCTGACGGTTATCAGGTCGTAGGAGGGGCTTCACTGTACACTTGAGTTTTTTCTAGTACACTCTACTTGAGTTGTATCCGACTAGAGACCGGATGGATGGATGGATGCTATGAGCGTCCCCTTTGTAACGGGGCGGTGACGTGCGCCACCAAGCTCGTAAGAAGATTTAAAACTTTTTTTTTCTCTCTCTTTAAATTTTCTTCGTGCCTTTTAAATTTACTTCAATCAAATCGATCATATTTAAACTCTTTTAGCGCGCACGAAAGACACAGACACAGAAAAGAAGGACACACGAGCGCTAACTCTCAACTGTTTATTTTTTGGAAGAAGCAAACATATAAATACTGAACAAGTGGCGCAGAACATGTGGCACAGAGCATGAGGCACAAAGCACAGCGCAAGTCATGTGACATATTCTGGAGTGCTAAACAGAATTTAAAAAAACTAACTCCTTGTCAGTTAGTGCCACCGATGGGTGACTAATACATTTTTCAGCACACCTGTTAATATGAAAGGCCTCAGCAACCTCACGTGTTAGTTTATCTTTGTCTTTAAACAAAATATCAGTCTCAGAACATACTATAGCAAAAGAGTATCATACTATAGCAAAAACCGAAATTCATAGCCCCCTTCCCTGCCCCTTATGGCAGAAAGTCCATATTTTGCCCTATAATTATTTTTGTCCGTTCTCTCTAGTTTTCTGCCACCAGTATTCTAACCGTCTCTTACTTATTTCAATCGCGGCTATGTTCAGCTTCCCGTTGTTCGCCCTAAAACCCAAGGCTTCCTGTAGGGTGGTGCCCAAACGTACACCTGGGTGGATATTTGCGCATTCAATCAGAACATGCTCCGTTGTTTGCTTATCTTCCTCACAGCATGTGCATTTTTCTTCTTTGCTGAATTTCGCTTTATAAATACGCGTTCTAAGGCAGCCCGATCTCGCTTCAAACAATAAAGCGCTTCCTCTTGTATTATCATAAAATGCCTCCCTCTTTATTTCATTTTTGCCCTCTCGGTAGTTATTCAGAGTCGGTTTTTTTTTCCATCGCTGCCCTCCAGTAAATCTTCTCCGCCTCTCTGACTTTTCCCTTTACGCTTTTTGTTGTCAGTTCTCCTAGAGCCGTATATTTACTGGTGAGGCTCCTAGTTCTCTTTCTCCACTGCGTGTCAACGCTCTTTCTATATAAATAGCGGAACACCTTCACTGCCCACCTACTCTCTTTCATATTCCTTAGCCTCTCTTCAAACCTTATTTTGCTGTGCGCTTCCCTTGCCTCAAAACTCGCCCATCCCATATCGCCCTTTACAGCCTCGTTTGTCGTTTTGCCGTGGGCACCCAACGCGAGGCGTCCCACAGTTCTTTGATTCACATCCATTCCTGATTGTATCTCTGGCCTCATGCACACCACTGAGTTCCCAAACGTAAGCCCCGGTACCATTACCCCTTTCCACAGACCCCTAAGCACCTCGTACCTATTGTGTCCCCATAACGCTCTGTGCTTCATTATTGCTGCGTTCCTCTTTCTCTTTGCTGCCAAGGCTTTTTCGTGTACCTTCATGTATCTATCACCCTCATTTACCCATACGCCAAGGTACTTGTATTCGCTTACTCTCGGTATTTCTTGGCCCTGTATGGATACCGCCTGGTCGTTGGGATCATTTAATACCAAGAGTCCGCATTTTGTTACACTAAATCCTAGTCCTAGAGCCTCGCCTTCCTTCCCGCATATATTCACCAGCCGTTGTATATCATCTCGACTGTCCGCGAATAAGACAATATCATCAGCATAAAATAAACCCGGAAGCATCTGCTCAATCATCACGCCGCCCTGATTGTGTGACAGATTAAAACCAATGTTGCTATCTCCTAGCGCTTTTTCCATTCTAACCATGTACAGCATGAATAAGAGCGGCGACAAAGGACATCCCTGTCTCAGCCCCTTGCTAATATCAACGTTCTCTCTGCTACTGATTCCTTCCGATGGATGGATGGATATTAGGAGCGTCCCCTTTATAACGGAGCGGTAGCCGGGCCACCAAGCTCTAGCTTTATATCTGTTTCCTCTACAAACATTTCTTTTCCCGAATCACACATATTTTCACAACTAATTTTTCTCCTCGTCTATTTATTTTATCTATTATCGTTCCTCTGTGATGAAACAATCTTACCCGAACTACCTTGCGCTTTTGTTTGCTCCATACTTTTGCGCCACCAATGCTCTAAGCGCCTTTTACTTATCTCTATCGCCGGCATGTTCAGCTTTCCCCTGTTACTCCTGAAACCCATGGCCTCCTGTAGGGTAGTGTCCACAGCTACACCTGGGTGGACATCTGTACATTCAATCAAAATATGATCTGTCGTTTCCCTAGCTTTTCCACAGCACGTACATGTGTCCCCTTCTTTATTGAATTTCGCTCTGTAACTTCGGGTTCTCAGGCAACCGGACCTTGCCTCAAACAGTAAAGCGCTTCCCTTTGAATTATCGTAAAATTTTTCTCTCTTGATTTCGTCTTTCCCTTTTCGGTAGTTGTTCAATGCCGGTTTCTTCTCCATTCTTGCTATCCAATCCGAGTTCTCCGCCGCTCTGACCATGCTCTTAACGCTCTTTTTCGTCCCATCCGTTTCGTTACTGGATGTATACTTACTGGTAAGCTTCCTAGTCATCTGCCTCCATTGTGAATCAACGTTCTTCCTATACAAATACGTGAATACTTTCGCTGCCCATCTACTTTCTTTCATATTCCTTAATCTCTGTTCGTACCTAATTTTACTCTGAGCTTCCCTTCCCTCAAAGTCAGACCATCCCATATCCCCCTTAACAGCCTCATTTGTGTTCTTCCCATGGGCGCCCAGTGCGAGACGTCCGACCGTCCTCTGATCCACGTCCAGCCCTGATTGTACCTCTGACCTCATGCACACCACTGAGTTTCCGAATGTAAGTGCTGGCACCATTACACCTTTCCACAAACCTCGAATTACCTCGTACCTATTGTAACCCCACAGCCCTCTATGCTTCATTATTGCGGAGTTCCTCTTTCCTTTAACTATCATAGCTTTTTCTTGTACTTCCATGTATCTATTCCCATCATTTATCCATATCCCGAGGTATTTGTACTCTCGTACTCTGGGTATCTCCTCGCCCTTTATTGATATGGTCTGATCGTTGCTGTCATTGAATATCATCCAGCCGCATTTTGTCACACTATATTTTAGCCCTAAATCTTCACTTTCCCGACCACATATATTAACCATACCCTGCAAATTTGTTCGAATGTCTACGAATAGCACAACATCGTCTGCATAAAACAACCCGGGGAGCTTTCGTTCTACCACTATACCTGCCTGTCTGTGTGACAGCTTAAAACCAATATTGCTCTTCTCCATTGCTTTCTCCATTCTCCTCATGTAAAGCGTGAATAATAGTAAGGACAACGGGCATCCCTGCCTCAACCCATTACCTATATCGACGGCCTCCATTCTACCAGTACTCGCCATACCTTCCCATTCCACACATACTGTATTTCCACTGTATATTTCCTTTAAGAGCTCTATACAGTCATCCCCTATACCAGCCTCTTTCATTATGTCTCACAAGATATTCTGATTAAAATTGTCATACGCACCCTTAATGCCCAAAAATGGCAAGTGTAAAGGTCTGTTCTCTTTTCCGGCTATTTCTATACACTGCGTAAGCGCAAAAAGGTTATCATCTAAACTCCTGTTGACTCTAAATCCATTTTGGAGTTCATCAAGTGTCATTATGCTCTGTCCATGTCTGCATATTTAATTTAATTGCCTGCATCGCCAACCTGTAGAGTACTGATGTAATGGTCAGTGGTCTATACGAGCGAATATTATTTTTCTCTCCCTTGTTCTTATAAATGAAGTTCATCCTACCTTGACGCCAACTGTCCGGTATTCGCCTGTCCTGTAAGCTTTTCATTTTTTTTCTGTTGCAGGCGCACCGTGAAAGTGGCGCGCGTTCCGTGCTTTGTCAAGCATTTTGTTGGTCCAGGCGTTCGCATTCACCACGCGCATCCTGAACATTGGCTCGTCGAAATGTCCAGTAATACAACTTAACGAGGAGCGTAGATGGATGGATGGATGGATGGATGGATGGATGGATGGATGGATGGATGGATGGATATTAGGAGCGTCCCCTTTATAACGGGGTGGTAGCCGGGCTACCAAGTTCTAGCTTTACTTCTTTTTCCTCTACAAACATTTCTTTTCCCGAATCACACATATTTTCACAACTAATTTTTCTCCTCGCCTACCTATGTTATCTATTATCGTTCCGCTGTGATGTAACAATCTTACCCGAACTACCTTGCGTTTCTGTTTGCTCCATACTTTTACGCCACCAATACTCTAAGCGCCTTTTACTTATCTCTATCGCCGACATGTTCAGCTTTCCCGTGTTACCCCTGAAACCCATGGCCTCCTGTGGGGTAGTGTCCACAGCTACACCTGGGTGGCCATCTGCACATTCAATCAAAATATGATCTGTCGTTTCCCTAGCTTTTCCACAGCACGTACATGTGTCCTCTTCTTTATTGAATTTCGCTCTGTAACTTCGGGTTCTCAGGCAACCGGACATTGCTTCCCTTTGAATTATCGTAAAATTCTTCTCTGTTGATTTCGTCTTTCCCTTTTCTGTAGTTGTTCAATGCCGGCTTCTTCTCCATTCCTGCTATCCAATCCGACTTCTCCGCCGTTGTGACCATGCTCTTAATGCTCTTTTTCGTCCCATCCGTTTCGTTACTGGCTGTATACTTACTGGTAAGCCTCCTAGTTCTCTTCCTCCATTGTGAGTCAACGTTCTTTCTATACAAATACCTGAATACTTTCGCTGCCCATCTACTTTCTTTCATATTCCTTAATCTCTGTTCGTAACTAATTTTACTCTGAGCTTTCCTTCCCTCAAAGTCAGACCATCCCATACCCCCCTTTAATATCCAAAAATGCACCTTTAATATCCAAAAATGCCTAATGTAAAGGTCTGTTCTCTTTTCCGGCTATTTCGATACACTGCGTAAGCGCAAAAAGGTTGTCATCTAATCTCCTGTCGACTCGAAATCCATTTTGGAGTTCGCCAAAAGTGCCATTAAGCTCTGTCCATATCTGCATTTTCAGTTTAATTGCCTGCATCGCCAACCTGTAGAGTACTGATGTAATGGTCAGCGGTCTATATGAGCGAATGTTATTTTTCTCTCCCTTGCCCTTATAAATGAACTTCATCCTACTTTGACGCCAACTGTCCGGTATTCGCCTGTCCTTTAAGCTTTTTTCAATTGCTTTTAATAGGGCTTCTTTGCTGTTTCTTCCGAGCTCATTTATTACAGTAATGCTAACCCCATCTAATCCTGTGGCTGTTCGTTTGGGAATCATTTCCTTCGCCTTCTTCCAATTGAAATTTTCCAGAACTAGTTCTTCCACTTGGTCTCCCTTGCTACTGTTACACGTCGTAAAGGGAGTCTCGTCATGCTTCTTAAAGGAATCGGCTGTTGCGTTTCGAATATAAGTCAATGCGTCGTACCCCTCCAATTTATTTCCTTCTTCATCCACAATATGCCGTTGCATAGTTACAGTTTTCTTCCCCAGCGACTGCAGGTGGTTCCAGAAAAGCCTAGATGCGTCCTTCTTTTCGCGAATGTCCGATATCCAACGTTCACTTTGGCCTTTAATCTTGGCTTCAACTAAACTCTGTACGAGGGCTTTTTTCTCGAGATATGTTTCCCATTTTTGTTTGACTTCGTCTTGTGGCCTCTGCTCCTTTTTTGCCCGCCTATGTATTCGAGATGCTTCCCGTCGATTCTCAATTGCGTCCTGAATTTCCCTGTTCCACCATCGTTTTGGCTTTCGCTTTCCCCTCCAGCACCTCTTTTGTTTTTCTTTCGTAATTTCAGTCCTTATTAGATTAATAAGCTCATTATAATCCCACACTTTGCATTTTGTTCTGCTCACTATGTCCTCGATTGTTGCGACTACGTTCCTAATTTGTTTTTCACTTAGAAAAGAGCTGCCCGACTTTAATTCGATGCTCTCTTTACAATCTACATAGCCCATTTGCAAAGTTATGCGTTTATGGTCACTTCCCAAGCTGCTACTCCCTTCCTCATCTATGCTCATTTGTCTCAACTTGTCGTGAATTCCTTCCGTCATGAGGCAGTAATCGATTGTTGACTGCCTGCTTCCGGCCTCCCATGTTACTTGCCCATCGCACTTAGGGCTCATGTTAACTATATCGAGACTATGTTGTTCGCAGAGCTCTACCATCAACTTCCCGTTATAATCTGTATATCCGTCGAGGTCATGCACATGAGCATTCATATCTCCTATGAGGATTATTTCGGCCCCGTTACCAAATTTCTGAATATCCTTGCTTATGCAATTCACTAACTCCTGATTTTTCTCTTTGCAGTTATTTCCAGTCCACATGTAAACTACACCCAACATAGTTTTCTTCCCGCTTACCGTTCCAGATACCCAGAGGTGCTCTTCACATGTCGAAGTAACCCTATACACCAGTTTGCTTCCCGATGAATTAGCATACCGATTCCCCCACCTTTTCCCCTTTTCGTAAAAGGGCGCCTCTAGCTCCAAACGCGCGAACTATAGCCAGCTGCCATGATGAGGGCACCCTAGCAGACGACGCGAGCCTCGGCGAATGTCAACGCGCGAGTGCGTGACATTTCAGCACCGCTGAATACTGAATTGCTCCTGCTTGTTCTTGGGATGCCTAATTGTTCGAGCCCGTTGTACGATAACACAAGCGGGCCACATTCCGACGTGCTAGCGTTGAGGATGCCGTGACGAGAACAGTGAAAATTTATAAGTTTAATTGGAAACCAGAGGAGCTGTGGCGCACCACACATGGTTAGAAAAAGGTGCGCGTATTCCCTTTCATTATAGTGTAATGACCGTGAAGATAACTTTGTGATTAACGAGATGTAAACTGATTCGTTTGGCTACAACCTTATAGACTACTGGCCAAGTTTATGTCCACAGACGACCGCTGACACTCAAAGTGGTGTGGCACTTCAAGCCGATCTCTTCTAGCCCAGACTATGTTAGCCGATTCTTGTCTTGTTTATTATTATAACGGGCGGAATGTCCGAACCTTTCTGCACGTCACAGTTTTTTTCATTACCTCTGAGGTCGGCCGACAGTTTTTTCTTACGGACAAGAATGAACTAAAGCCTAGCCTGGTACGTCTGCGAGTTTCAAAAACTTAGTTGTAAACAAAACTTTCCGTACGATAAATGAGTAAGAACAGACGCTGATGGGCTCTCATTCGTAAACGCGCTGCACACAGGGAAGTTTCATTGCGACAAGCTAAGGTTTCTGTTCTTTTTTTTTTCCAACATGCGGTGGATTGTGATGCGCGAGCCTGGAGGTTCACCAGGGCTGCCGGAGCCAAGGGCGACTCCAAATATCAGACGCAGAAAAAAAAATAGCGGTGCGTGCGTTTTTTACGCGGGGACCGCAGCCATGAACAGTATCATGAATAACAGCACAGAATTTATCGGTGCAAACAATTAAGGTTGACAATCGTGTCAGGAAAGCGATTACGCAGATATTTTCGGCAAATGCCCTTGCAGAGTTCGCAACTAAGGTTAAGCCAAGCCTTATTCGGCATCTTAATTGTCACGTCGATTCTTTCTTTTTTACCTTCGGTCACGTTGTATAAGCTTTTTGCGAACAAGCTATAGGCGGACAGTGATCCACGCCGTTTGGAGGGGCCCGGGAAATGAGTAACAAAAACAACCAAACTATGTTCCATGAACTTTCTTGAAAAACACTTCTTTCCTGCTGGGGTAGCGAACGACGACCCTCGAAACAGGATGGTGCCTCTTCGGTTTTTCCTGCAGGAGCAAAGAAAAAGCATCCGTAAACGGTACGAACACAAACGTCGTATGCATAGCACCGCCAGCATGTTTATGTGCACGCGCAGAATGGTAGCGACTAACCTTTCTTGTTTCTAGGAAGCACGAAAAGTTGTTGCGACGCAAATGCCGCCAAAATGCGGCGAGCCCTTATTATCGTCCCGGTGGTGCCAGGTGTCGATGGTGCACGCTGCCGCAGACGTTGACGACACACACTTGCAGGTTTATCATCGTCCTGCGATCGAGCCACTCTGCCCGACCATCCTGTCAATGGGCACAAAATACCACTCACTGTAGAGGAGAAGCGCTACGAACACATTGCACGAAAAGCACGTTCGCAAATACAGACGATGAGATTTCGGCGGATCACACGGGAACCAGCTGCCACCACACTCACGCTTTGCCCCCGCTCTCCAGCGATTCCCTCATGATGGCCGCTCGCGAACCCAAAATGCCTTGCAAAACGAAACTGACGAAAAGCCCACCACCAGGTGCCGTATTTATGAAAAGGGTCTAGAACTACCTATAGAACAGCGATACGACTTGAAAATGCATCAGCTAAAAATACTGTTTCGAACTAAAGCCTCTAATCCCTACGCGAAATCCTTGCGCACAAACAAATGTATCAGATTCAGTGACGCACCGACGGGGGGGGGGGGTTCGGGGGTTGTAACCCCCCCCCCCCCCCCCTGAGGCCGACCTATCCCCCTCTCACTCCATAACTGCTCCTATGTCCTAGAAGAATGTGGCGCTAATGTCTCTACAAAACGCCGAAAAAGTAGTAATCATCATCAATGATGTTACTATTATTTCGCATTTTATTTACTTTTTTTTACACACGCAACAACTGTGTAATCGCATGCCCGACCCTTCGTGAAAAATTGAACCCCCACCTGGCAGAGATCCTGGGTGCGCTACTGATCAGATTAGTTACTAGTACATCAGCCTAAAAGAGCGATATTGGTGACGTTGTAGTCTATGTAAATACGGCTGTGATATGTGCAAATATGTGCCAAGGACAAGGCTCTTGAATAACCGCCATCAAGGCACGCGCAACCACGGCTCGCGGCTCTGCCCATACGCTCAGTCGTGAAGGCGCAAAGTCCTGAAACGGCGTGAAAATTTTGAAATGTGTAGTTAGTTCGTGCAGTCTGATAAAAAAAAATGTAAAGCGCATAACAACCACTACAGCATTGCCCATGACACTTCTATGTATGATATCGCAGCCGCAAGCGATTTGCAAAAGCATCGCTGTATAACCGGCCTATCGCGCACAGCTGTTGAATTAACTTCTTATATATTTATTTCCCTCGAGTAAATAAAATCCGTATGACCGCATCTATAACTTCCTCACTTCAATATTACACGACGACCGCGATTAATTCTGTACATATGACAGCGGGCTACGCTAGTGTAGTGCGCGCTTTGCGGTAAGCGGCCAAGGCATGCGGCCAAGGCATGTGCAATAGTTTTTTATCCATTTCATGCTGATGACCGTCTTAAAAAACGGCAAGCGCGCTTTGCGGTAGTGCGCGCTTTGCCGTTTTTTAAGTCGGTCATCAGCATGAAATGTATAAAAAACTATTGCACATGCCTTGGCCATTGCAGCACACAACCGACCGTAACACAGCGCATCGGTTTGCCGTTTCTTCGTTGCACGGCGGTGAGCAGCTTTGTTTTGTTGGGTTTAACGTCCCAAAACCAGTTCTGATTATGAGAGACGCCGTAGTGGAGGTCTCCGGAAATTTCGACCACCTGGGGTTCTCTAACGTGCACTGACATCGCACAGCACACGGGCCTCAACATTTCGCCTCCATCGAAATGCAGCCGCCGTGGCCAGGATTCGATTCCGCTACCCTCGGATCAGCAGCCGAGTACCATAGCCACTAGGCCACCGTGGTGGGGCGGCGGTGAGCAGCTACCGCACCAGCAAAAACACAGTGGCAGCTACGGTATAGGAGCGACGGCGGATGCCTATCAAGCGAAACCAAAACGCCCGACGACAGCGCCACCGCATCTTCGGGACATAGGCCGATGGAGTAGGTCTATATATATATATATATATATATATATATATATATATATATATATATATATATATATATATGAACTCTTCCTGGCTATTGGGATAAAAAATATACGATCAGAAAGTGACAGTGACGAACATATATCAGTTATTATATATATATATATATATATATATATATATATATATATATAGGGTGTTTTTTTAGCTGCAACACATTTTTAAAATTAGAAAAACATAAATCGTGGGGATGTCTTGCGTACCATTCGAGTGTACGGGTTGGCGGCCTCTAGATACAGAAAAATTACCGCACTTGTATGAATAGTTAGCGAAATTACGCTAATTAACTTTTTAATTATCAGCAATTGGTGGCTATAGTAAATGAGTACTTTGGAGCCCGTCCTCGACACTACCTGTCCCAACGATCAAATTTTGATTAGCGGTGTGCATGTCGGAGCTACGCGAACAATTAGTTCCCCGTGGCAGGCTCCTTGAAACCGAAATCGGCCGGGAAAAGCGCGTCTGTGACGTCGATGTCGCCGCCCCCACGGCTTTCGTCACTCGCCACTCGCCCGTGGTCTCCGCCGCTCCGGCCGCGCAAGCAGCTTGCGTTATCTCCTTCTTATCTGCGGCGTTGGTCGCCGCGGGCGAGTGACGAAAGCCGTGGGGGCGGCGACATCGACGTCACAGACGCGCTTTTCCCGGCCGATTTCGGTTTCAAGAAGCCTGCCACGGGGAACTAATTGTTCGCGTAGCTCCGACATGCACACCGCTATTCAAAATTTGATCGTTGGGACAGGTAGTGTCGAGGACGGGCTCCAAAGTACTCATTTACTATAGCCATCAATTGCTGATAATTAAAAAGTTAATTAGCGTAATTTCGCTAATTATTCATACAAGTGCGGTAATTGTTCTGTATCTAGAGGCCGCCAACCCGTACACTCGAATGGTACGCAAGACACTCCCGCGGTTTATGTTTTTCTAATTTTAAAAATGTGTTGCAGCTAAAAAAAACACCCTATATATATATATATATATATATAACGAAAGGGAAGGGGGTCAAGGGCTCGTCTTTATTTGTTAGAAACAAGTTAATGAAACAACACACATTGAAGCCTAGGAAAGCATAGGGGAAGTTACTCCAATTCGTAATTATGATATTGTAATTTTGGGGTAAGTAGAACGGAATTAAAGTGGACGAAAAGACAAACCTGCCTTCGGTGGGAACCGAACCCACGACCTTCGGATATCGCGTCCGATGCTCTACCCACTGAGCTACGAAGGCGGTCGTCCCGCCGTCCACTTTACTGGGTATTTATGTATATGGAATCCTGGGCGCTGCCTACGAGTGGCGCTGCCTAACACTCCCAGGATTCCATATACATAAATACCCAGTAAAGTGGACGGCGGGACGACCGCCTTCGTAGCTCAGTGGGTAGAGCATCGGACGCGATATCCGAAGGTCGTGTGTTCGGTTCCCACCGAAGGCAGGTTTGTCTTTTCGTCCACTTTAATTCCTTTCTACTTACTCCAAAATTACAATATCATAATTACGAATTGGAATAACTTCCCCTATGCTTTCCTAGGCTTCAATGTTTGTTGTTTTATTAACTTGTTTCTATATATATATATATATATATATATATATATTTAAATATATATATATATATATATATATATACATGTTTGTTTTGCGGGACATTGAATTGCGTCGACGGTTTCCCGTTTTGTGTTGGCAACGCCACTTATTTAACCACTTGTTTATTTCGTTGTCGGATTAGTTATTACCCACAGTGCTTTTATAGGCATTACATGGGGGAGGGGGTTATTGTACTGAAGCAAACGTAAATTACAGCGTGGAAGCACTAGTGCACTGCGCCAACAGTAATATATATATATATATATATATATATATATATATATATATATATATATATATATATATATATGAAAGAGGGAGGGAGATGGCCTCGTCTCAGTCCGCAGTCACTGAGTCCAAGGCCGCTGCGCCCAGCCATGTCTTGGCCGGGCCGGGCTAGCGTTAGCGCGCGCCGCTCTGTCACATCATCGTCGTCTCTTGGAATCTCTTCCCAACGGCTCGGTGGCGGTGATCCCCATAATATACATAGTCTATTGGGGAGCGCTGCAGCATGCCTCCTCCTCTCTTCTCCGGTCCGTGATCCACAACCCCACCCGAAATAAATGTCGGACTACCACGAGACGCACAATCTTTTTCTGCTTTCTTCTTAAATCTGAGTTATTAGGGGCGCGTTCCCAATATGATCCTATAGTCTTGTTGTTTGTTGTTTTGTGGGGTTTAACGTCCCAGAACCAGCTCTGATTATGAGAGACGCCGTAGTGGAGGTCTCCGGAAATTTCGACCACCTGGGGTTCTTTAACGTGCACTGACATCGCACAGCACACGGGCCTCAACATTTCGCCTCCATCCTATAGTCTTCGAGTTCTTACAATTGCCACGACTTTACTGAAGTATTGAGGGCCTTGCTCTTCAGAGATCATATAAATTGCCACGTGAAGGTGCTTCGCCGCAGTTGCCTAGTGGCTATGGCACTCGGCTGCTGATCCGAGGGTCGCGGGATCGAATCGCGGCCGCGGCAGCTGCATTTCGATGCAGGCGAAATGTTGAGGTCCGTGTACTGTGCGATGTCATTGCACGTTAGATAACCTCAGATGGTGAAAATATCAGGAGCCCTCCACTACCGCGTCTCTCATAATCATAGGTGGTTTTGGGGCGTAGAACTTCAGAAATCATCATCACGTGAACGTAGTTACGTGTAAGTTGGACGGAGTACAGTCGCAATAATGCCAAACGGCAAGCCGGAGCGAAAGGGCTGCACTGAGTCAGATAAGCAGATACGCGTGCCTCTGCATTGTTTCCACGCGCAGATACGCGTTAGATACGCGTTATCCATCGGGATGTGGCGGCTGCCGGACGGTGATACTTGTTAAATGGGCGACTGAGTGACTGCAAAGGTCGTTGAAGAGCTTGTGCACACGGCAAGTACATGACAAGTTTTATTATGTATGCTCTTTCATTGCTGTTTGCAGTCTACACCTTCTTTGTGATGCACTACCTTTATATATCACCATTGCCTGTGTGATGGTCAAATATGAAGCTTTGATGTTTAGCAAGATAATGTACAACGTCTCTAAAATGAATACCGGGTGCCCGGACCCTCGGCATAACAAATTCAAAGCTCTGAAGAAGAACGAGGGTCGCTTTAAATTGATGCTGTCTTTTTCAAAAGTGTGAAAGCTGCCAACCTTGGCTGCATAGTGTGAAGAGGGAAAGCGTATTGTAAATTCCGGAGCAACTTTCTGTTACTGCTAACACAATATTCAATGAGTAGACTCGAGCATGTAGCGCTCTTGCACAAAAAGAAGGGACAGGAATTTTCTCTAAATAAACCACCCAGACAATCATGCATTTCTGCATATTTTGGACGTGTGTTTGCGCCCACCGAAACTTGAACACAACCCGATTTTCAGGGCTTCTGTGGGAAAGGCACGACGAAGCATTGTCACCTCTTCGTGTCCTTTTGTCGCTGTACAGCAATACGAACATCTGTCCTTGTAGAATCCCGGCCGCGGCGGCTGTGTTTCGATGGAGGTGAAATGTTCAGGCCCTTGTATTGCGCAATGTCAGTGCACGTTAGATAACCTCAGGTGGTCAAAATTTCAAGAGCCCTCCACTACGACGTGTCTCATAATCATAGGTGGTTTTGTGACGTAGAACATGTCCTGGTGAACGTAGCACGATATATCACATGTCCTAGATGGGACGGAAGGGAAATATCGGCGCTTGGTGTGGGGCGTGTCAAGTTTGAAGTAGTTATCGCTACCATTCGTTATGTTGCATCTCATTACGGTAGCATGCGCATAAGTATGACAAGATGCGTAACGGTACTGCTTCGTGACCGACTTGGTACGATAATGGGATGTAGCCCATGTAATATGTGAGTGGTAGGTTTTGGGGTATAGGGAGAGCAAAATTTCATGATGATTATAGCGAAAAGGTGGTAAGTTAGAGCATTATGGTGATGCTTATTGGTGCGCTGACGTTCTGGTAGTGCTTTATCGCAACGGCCAGTATTCCGTACGGTAGCAGTGCGGCAGCGTTTCTGTTTGCTGATAAATCGGTAAGCGCTAAAAAAGGATACCTCATAATGATCGAGCCGTAAAGATAAGTTATCAGGAATGGGGAAAACAGGAAATATTACTGCTTTTAATAAGACCGATGAGATCTCTGATAAAAACACTATATAAATTTAGCAGGCTTGTGCGTTATCCGTGGGGTAGCGTTAATACAGATTCGGTCGTAGTAGGAGCTCGTTAACAGTCCTTTTAGCCCAGAAATATTACTTTCTCGCATACAATGACGACAAAAGTGATATATGCACTCGCATATATCACTTTTGTCGTCATTGTATGCGAGAAAGTAATATTTCTGGGCTGACGACAAAAGTGATAATGACGACAAAAGTGATATATGCACTCGCATATATCATCGCATTGCATGCGTGTTCGCCTTTAGATAAATATCGAGTCTCGATATTCTATCGACGATGGATTACTGCAACTGGCCTTATGTTAGATACAACGCGAGCCATCATTTTAGAAAGTAATATGCATTGTTAATGGTGCGGTGAGGCCATTACAAGATGGAGCTTTTTCGCACGTGCATGATTACCTTGTCTTGAAAAATTCTAATAGCTGTGTTGAACGTGGGTGAATGTGCCAAATATATTGAAGGATAACACGGGTCTCAAGTTCACGTCCTTTCTTCCATATAGGTAATTTCATTCAATTTTTGGACTTTAGCCTATATTTCAGTGGGGAAGTCACGTTTGCTGCATGTATGCTCCAAGAAGCGCAAAGAAGTTCCAAGAAGCTCCAAGAAGCCCTTCCTCGACTTAGGCGTGACCATTCGAAAGTGGTAAAGTACTGTGTTGCAGTTTCTTGCCTGAAGGCTGCGCTAAATAAATGTCCCCACACGATGGTAGAAAGCCGCTCGAGACAACTGGATAGGCTCAAGTTGTCTATGTTTCCAGAACGCCATTTGGCGAGAAATGGTGAGAGTGTTCTGCGGGACACGAAGACTGAATGAAGCCAGAGGCTAAGAACCCGAAAGGGGCCTGAAAAATTTACCTGTTGCCGGCATTCTGTACCTTTATGGTGCCTCCCACCGTTTGACGAAAGTGAGGTCGAAATATGGGTGTAACGTTTTCGTTTCGGCAAGCAATAGATTAGGCACGATTTGCGTAGCGGTAGATAGAAAGATCGAAGAAGAGGATCGAGTCAGTGGCTGTACGGTCAATCGCAGGGAGGGGGGAAGGTGTCGATTGCATCACTGGTGTAGTGTATCGCCTTCCGCTTTCGTGTGGGAAGTCTTAAACCGCAATGTGCCTTAATAACAGAATTTCGGACCATAAGACTATGCATAAGACTGAAAGCGCGTGTGACACGCCCTCAATTTCGAAGGAATTCGAGGAGCACTAGATTTTACTTTCTGGTACTCCAATCGCGACACAACAAGGTGATGCAGTTTCCAAACTCGTACGTATTTCGGCTAGATTAAATGAAGAAGAAAATTCGTTGTTAGAAGCTAAGCAAAGCAATTAGTAAAGTGAGCCATGATCTCCTTTTCGAGCACCTCAGCCATACCAATATTGGGAGCATCCTGATTAACGGAATCAGGATGTGTGTCACGATGGTAAACGTAAAACACGTGATATTGGGCCCAGGACCACTCACCAACGAACGCAATCGATACTCGGGCACACACACAACACGGAATATATATTACACTGTAAATACACACACAACTTGGGGCTAGCCACACAGATAATGCGCTGCTAACATGATGTAAATGCAGTCCTACGGCTGCTATTATAACGTCTTTATGAGAAAAAACAGTTTCTCGCCCTGCTTTCCCTGGCGTGTCGTCGTGGGCGCGTCCAGGCCGAAGTAGAGTGCGACGAGCATGTCGTCGGTGAGGTGCCGGCAGCGTGCGCCCACCCGCGGGACTGTTGGACCGCAGCAGAGGCCCTTACGCCGCAGCGACTCTTTCAGCAGCCACGGCAGCCGGTAGGCCACGGTAATCCCAGCATCTCCAGCAACTGTGTTGACGATAGCGATGGCTGAAATGACAGCGCCGGTAGCAAGGGTGGTCGCCGCAGTGGCCGAGAACACGGCCACCTCGTCTGGATCCCTGGACCGGTCGCCCTGCATGGAACACAGACCCTTGAGGTTGTCTGCACCGGTTCCTCAGCTCGCCTGGCTCCTTGGACCCGTTGCCTAGCAGGAACGCAGCTCCTTGGCGTCGCAATACGCCGTGGCAGTTGGTCGCAGATTCTCTGGACCGGACGTCCAGCGAGAACCGGCTGGCTTCAACGCCGCGCAGCACGAACCACCGCCCGCTTTCGTTTTATTTTTACCTGGAATTTTGGCGCAGCCCACTAAGGGGGATCGGTCATGAATCGCGCGGCAGGAGAAGGATAGGAGGAAATCGAAAGAAGAAAAAGAAAAGAAGAAGAGATGAATAAGAAGGGAAGCTAGCCTGAGATTTTGTAAAGGAATAGAGTGGTTATATTGATTTCTTTTCGAGGTAGCTGTCACAAAAGAGTCACATTGTGTTCATATAATCAATTATGACTTACAAGAAAACAAACTGAAATTTTGTGTAAAGATAAACAAATAAATTAGCAGGCAAGCCTCTTAGTCTCGGATAAAAAATGAAATACGGCATCACATGCAGCTTTATTACAGTGACCGAGTGCCGACGACCCCAGGGAGAGTAATGTGGTTACGTCAAACTCCAATCCAAGGTTTCAAATGGGTATTTCCAAAAATCTTTTTCTTTGGTGATTATATATACGACATTCTATTAGAAAACGTTCTATTGTTTCCGGTTGATTACAATACGAGCATTGGGGGGATGCTGCGGAACAAGACCTGTGCACATAAAAATTGCGCACGCACCGCACGCACCGCGCGAGCACACTTCATCGTCATCGCCTCCGCTCGGCGAACACTCAACTGTTTGAATTTCGCGCCTCTATCACGACAATGTAATACAGCGTGGAACAGTTTGCCTTACCCTGAATGGTTCTCCCTCAGCTCGTATTTGTATTCGCTCCTCTGTGAGACAATGATGACCGTTTTCGCCGCTACTTTTTGTCCAGTGTAATACCCAAGACACGGTCGCAGGTTTCGAGCGTGGTAATTCATCTGTAAAAGTCTTTGCTTATGCGGTTGATGCTGCATTTGTATGTTCTGATAAGGAAAGCGTCTAAGAAGCCATGCGTCTCACGCAATAATTTTGTTCAGTTACCGGTGCCTCAGTTAACCTTGATAAGTCCCGAGGATTCTGGTTTGGTAAGTGGGCAGCGACTTCAGCACAGTATGCTGGTATTCCCTCGGACACTGGCGTTGTGCGTTACCGAGGTGTTCCCATTAACCAATTTCATAACAGCAGTGGGATGGGGCGTCAAACCCTCCACGCATCTGAGGCTTTGTGAGGAACAGACCTTTCCATCCTTGGAAGAGAGGCGGTCTGCAAGGCCTTTTGGCTGCCAAGTTAATTTATGTGCTTAAGGTCCTTCATTGTTCGAGGCGCCCCGCCACGGTGGTCTAGTGGCTACGGTACTCGGCTGCTGATCCGAGGGTCGCGGGATCGAATCCCGGTTGCGGCGGCTGCATTTCGATGGAGACGAAATGTTGAGGCCCGTGTGCTGTGCGATGTCAGTGCACGTTAAAGAACCTCAGGAGGCCAAATTTCCGGAGCTCTCCACTACGGCGTCTCTCATAATCAGAGCTGGTTTTGGGACGTTAAACCACACATAACAACATTGTTCGAGGAAAAATATTCAGTTATTTCACATTTCACAGAATATTCGCCCGCTTCATCTGGCACTCTGGGTATGAGTCAATGAGGCGAGACAATCTGCTGCTGCCACTAGAAAAGGGTGGTGCTGGACTTGCACATTTGCTAATATGGCAGTTAGTCTCGTGTTTTCTATACATTCGCGATGTTACGCATCCGTTTCTAAGAGCGGTGCTTCAACGCTGCCTCTAATTACACTTCTCTACTCTTTTTGTGTCGTCATTTGTTGAAAGTTGTCATTATATGGATTTCAAAAAGAAATTGTCGATGCTGTGTTATTTCTTCATGCAAGGTCTTCGATAAACTTGAAGTTATTTCCATAACTCAATAACTGTTCAGCTCAAGCCGCGAGAAGGTGGTGTGGAATGTCCTTGATGTGCGTATTCGCATGCGACTTTTTAGAAATGTTATTGGAAACCGTTGGTCATCTGATGTTCTAACTCGCATTAAAAAAATGTGTATATCTCCCGGAACAAAGATTTGTTCTTTAAACTGCACATGAATACTCTTCCTGCGAATACTTGGCAAAGAACTGAGGGATTCTTTGTTCCATGGGACTTCAATTGCAGATTGAGTAAAACCCCAAAACTATTGATTATTGTTTCATAGACTGTTGTGATGCTGTCTTTTTCTTTGGTGTTCTGCATCGCACATTGTGAAAGGACTTTGATATTACCCCTACGAACATCAGGTACCTTCATGTGACAAAAGCTTACCGTATGATCTCATCTTTCTCATTTGCCTTCACAGTCTCTGGAAAGAAGCATTGATAAACCGGCATGCTGAACCACCACGAAAAAGCAAGGAATATATTCCAAAAGCATGTAATTTCAATTCAGAGTCCTTACGAGTGCTCTCGTGGCAGTCTTGACTCACTTTGCATTTTCGGCATGTATTTCAATATGCCTGATTATTAAATGGATACGAACACAAAATGTGAAAATCTTACGAAAATGCTGAAAATGTATCAAGAGTGTGTGATTGCTCTGAAAAGAAGTAGTCACTTCGCTCATTTTTCAGCGGATGGCTTTATTTTTGGCGCTTTTGTGAGCGCCAAAAATAAAGCCATCCGCTTTCGTCGGATAGCCAGCCGGCCGGCCGCGGTCATTCGAAGCGTGCCGACGCCGCCTTTGCGATCATGGATTCGAATTCTGGGGCCTCTACCAGCGATGAGTACACGTCTGAAGACGAGGACCATTCCAACTTGGCAAGAAATATAACTGCTTACGGTTATGAGCCTTCCGCGTCAAGCGACGAAAAAGAGCAGGTGGCCGTGGGTGCCGGTCAGGCAGCCCGGGCCAGCAACGTGGTAAGCTTTTTCCCTAACAAACTTAACGTGCAGCGGCAGCAGCTCGTAAAGCGATGTTACGTAGGGTGTAAAATGCCTGGTTTCGTGAGCTACGTTCAGGCAGAGACAGTTATTACGACTGAGTCCTAGGTAGCATCGTAGCTCGTCGCTTTGCGTTTACCTACGCGGCCGGCTTTCGACCGCTCCGCAGTTCGATTCTGCGCGACGAGTTACGGAATGTGTGGAATTTTGCAGTCGTTTCATAGCCGTGTGTTTACGGCTATTGTCACATCCACGCAATTCGAAGCCATTTACTGGCTTAATTCGGCATTGGTAACATTGTGGAATCAACTATTATTATTATTATTATTACCTTGCATTCTCGTGAGAAGACCGAGGGCACAGCGTCAGGCTTTAGGCGTTGCCTTTTGAGCGGCATGCCGTGGCTTTTCAGCACAGCTGGGCTGGTCACGTAATCATCATCGACGAAGTGGTCCGCGCTAACGAAGTCATTCTTTAGCGGTCTCCAAGCTGGGCGTGATGGCTGACAGGCACGTATCCGAAGCTTACGTACTTTCTCGTCTCTCGGAAACGCGTGCGACGGCGTTTCACGACAGACGATGCTGTTATGACAGCCCTGGGCGTAGCAATGCCTGGGCATTTCCTTCTGCCGCGACGAACGCGTCAATGCCGAGCGACGACCGCGGGAAGGTACACGTGAGACGCACCACCTGCGTGGGGTGCCGACGGGGACAGTGTGTCAGATGGATCACGTGCAAAAAACGCCGACGGGGATAAACAAGCGGACCGCCACCACCGGAAAGACTGCGACGACTGTAGCCGACCTTGGCCGCGCGCGCACGGGGGTGTTATGACGTCAAATTTCAGCTTCTGCCGGCGGCCGCTTGGAGGCAAGGCGCAACTGAAAGTCGCAAAAAAGACGTTTTTCGTACTTTTTTTTTTCAAAGCATCTTGTTGTATTCGTCATTCCAAACAGTCCAATTTTCCTTCTGATGCAAAAAAAAAAAAAAAAAAAACACTCGCCAACTTTTGTTCCCGTATCCCATTAATTTTCTGAATGTTTTTACTGATACAGCGTTTTTTCTTTTCTTCTCTGAAATAAAAAGAAAGAAAAGGGGCTGTATGGCGTAGTACAACGCTTGCCTTCAGACCGCGGGTACCCGGGTTCGAATCCCACCTCGCCAAGAAAATGCATTTTACTTCATTTCATTTATTTACCCTAAGGGACCAAGGTCGGGCATTACATAAGTGGGGAGAGGGAATGAAAACAGTACATATGTGCAACAAATAAACTATCATTCTAACGAAGGAAGTTGCGCAACACTCCACCAAATGTGAAATTAAATGCGTATAAAACACTCATCAGACCATCATTAGAGTATGCTGACTTAATCTGGAGCCCTTACCAAAAACACCTAACTGAAAAAATTGAGCGCATATGTGACGCCCCTAGAGGCGTCGGTGGGGCGAGAGAGGAGAGCGCGGGGAACGGACATTTGGGGCATCGGTTTCCCGTTTTCCGGCCGCTGCGGCGGTCAGGAGAATCACAGGAGCTCTCGCCGCATGCGTTCGCGGAAACCGCGCAATGACAGCAGAGGCGACGCTTGCGCGGAGGCCCCACATGCGTGTTACATTGAGCATCAGCTTCGCGCTCTCCCGGCGTTCGTTATGGCCGAGAGGATGCGTGCGCGTACACCCATCTGGAAGCTGTCAGGTCGCGATGAACCGCACACACGTGTTGACCGCTCCTCTCGCACACCGGCCACTTGAAGGAGTTCGCCCGGAAATGCTTAATGCCCTTGCTTACGTGGTCGTACGCAGACAACAGTGCACCACCGGGGCCACGGGAAATCACGAGGCGCCAGAGAGTCGCACCCGCACCTGTGTCATGTCGCTCTCGGTACAAGCTGGCGACGAAGGGTGGTCAGAGAGAGAGAGAGAGAAACTCGTCTTGGGGCCGGGGACGAGAATTCGGAGAGATTGGCGAGACGTAAAAAAGACGCGGAGGCATTCCGTCATGTTGAAGTCGAAGAAGTGAGTCTCGTATGCAAGCCCTCGTGTGAACCGCGTCGTTCGGCTGTACATCCTTGGAGCGATGGTGTAGCCAGTGCGAGAGCGTGATGTCGACGGCAATGATCGGAGGATCCGTGAGCTAGAACGGCTTCGAAGATGACATCTGAACCCCCGAGCCCCTTCCGAACCACCAGTCCAAAAGCCGGTGACGAAACCTGCGTGCCGAAGGAGCCTGCCTCCCAGATAAGCGTTCTCTCCGTTTCGGGAGCGAGTTTGAGACATTGCGACTTAGTTTATTAGCCGCTACCTACATTTCCTTTGTCTGTCGTTTACTGATTAGTATATTTGCCATGATGGCCCTTGATTGTAGTATGAGTTTAGTTTGCTCTTTGATGACTTTGTTCGTTTGTCATTGCATTGGCTAAAAATTGTGATTTGTGTGCTTAAATCATGTTCGTGCATTAAATTAGTTGTTTTGTTAACTTAATAGAGCCTGTTGCCTCTTTTCTTCCCAGCCCCAGCACGAATCCGGTTTTGAGGTTAAATGTTGAGATGTGTGGCAAAAGGGGGATGAGCGAGGTTGGTCGTGATGTTTTGTTTGAAGTGGTACGGTAGGCGTGATAGTCGAGAAGTGTGTAGGGCGCGGAGCCGCCTCCCCCTTTGTGCGTAGTAGAGGGACATCTCAAATGGTGGCAGAGCGGTGGGATTCTTGCTGGGGTTGTGGTGCGAGCCTTTACCCTCGTATCAGGGAAGGAGAGGCAACAAGATGAGTGAGCAGACTACGCAGATGGCCCACGAAGGGGCGCTGGGAGAGGACTCGATAATGTGGCTAGACATGGTTCCAACGTTTACGGGAGATGGCGCGGGAACGGATATTGAGGTCTTCTTCAAAATTTTAGAGCAGGCTGGTCGCTTGGGAGGGTGGCAAGACAGCCACTTGATTTGCATAGCGCGATGCAAAATGACAGGCTCCGCGCACGCTTTCGCATGGCAGGACGTAGATGTCGCTTGCGCAACTACGTACAAAGATTTTAAGGATTTGGCTTTAAGGCGGTTCGATACTGAACCGGCCAGTGCGAAGCTTGAATGGTTCATAAACGCCAAACAGAACTTTGGGGAGGGGGTGCGCGCATTCGCGGACCGCGTGCGAATGCTCGGAACGGCCACGTTGGAAATCGTCCGTGGTGAAGACCCCGCAAAGACCCAGTTGCGTCGGGAGATTTTAGCGGAACAGTTGCTTGCTCGGTTCCTCGCAGGTTTGAGAGACACAGTAAGATGGTTCGTCCTCTCTTATGAGCCTCGGACGTTCGAGGAGGCCATCGAAGTGGCCGTTAGGGAAGAACATATTGAGAGGAGCACGCAATTGCATGTAGAGTCGGCTCACTATGCTAGTGAGAAGCGCGAGTTGGAGAATCGCCTGGACCGCCTCGAGGGATTGATAGAGAAGAGCCTGGGTTTGTCTGGACACGAGCGAGAGGTAGAGGAACAGCGAAGTTCGGTGCAGCCTCCTCCGAAATGCTATGACTGCGGCGAATTGGGTCACACCGCGCGAGAATGCGAACGGAGTCTACCGGATCCGCGGAATGAGTCTCCGGTATGCGAATCGACCGACTCCCGAAATGTCGAGGAAATATCAGAGGCAGATTATGTTGGGGAACAAGGCGAGGAACAGGTGGTGGTGACGGTTGTTGACGTTTGTGGAGAAGACGTAGCTCAAGAGCCCGACGGTGAGGAGGTAGATGTATCGGAGATGCAGTGGCAGGTAGAGATGTTGGCGGACGAGTATGGTGCAGAGAGCGGAGATGAAGCGTCCTTGAGCTGCGAGACCCCACAAATGCCAACCCCAAGGGAGAAAGATAGCGAAAGAGATGAAGTTTGCGAGAAGCCTCGCGAAGTCATGTCGGAGTCGGTCGCGGAGATAGCTCCCTGCGAGGATGAGGTAGTTTTAGGCAGCCCTGAAGAGGCCAGAGAGGAGATAATTCCAGAACTTCGGGAATCCGGCGATCCGTTGGTGTCAGTAAAAGAGACGAGTATCAAAACGTGGACCCAGGGAAGGTGTACCCTCATAGGGAAAGAACGGCGGAAAAGGCACAGTGCAAGAAAGTCCTTCACGCGTCAGAAACAAAACGGGCGCCGTACGACGAGGAAGGTAAAGTTTAAGAGATCGCTCTTCCCCACGCGTTTCAGATTGGTTTTTCGCCGGGTTGACGGAAAGCGGCCGAGATGCCGCATGAAACACCGCGAGCGGGGGCCTCGAAATGGTCTCATTGTCTGTGGGCTCTGGCGTGTTCGGAAGCCGCCTGGACCGAGGCCCCACCGGGCACGAATTAAAGAAGTCACAAGTTGGCAGGACAGTCACGGAATATTCAGAATGTCGCCCGCAGCTGCCGCGTAGCCTTGTGCTGTAGGATTGTATAGGCTGTTGTTGTATCGCGCGGGTTTGTGTTAAAAGGTTCTTGTATTCTTAGTGTTTGCTTTGTAGCGGGTATTATTTTATGTCAAGGTGTACGTGAGCCACGCTATCCTGATGAGGGGCAGTAACCGGACCGGGAAATGGGCACACGCGTACTTAAGGGGCGAATTTTGTCAGGAAGCGCCGGGTCTCTCGGTGCGCTGCTAAGTTGACACTATGCGTGTCCGCGGCGTTGTTTGTAAGTTTCGTCGCTCATTATTTCTCATATTGTATTGTTTTGGTTTGTTTTCCTTTTTCATTCATGTTAGCCTTACATCGATGTGTTTGCCATTTAGGATAGTGTTTTGAATGTGATGCATGTAGTTTGCTAGACTGTTTCCTTTTTATTTGTATTGCACGCGGTATCTGTGTTTGGTGAAATGAGCGAGTTGCGTTAGACGTGTGTATTGGTGGCCAGTTGTGGTGGAGGGATAGTGTAGGGCTGACATGATCTCGTCACTTGTCGGAGAGGAAATGGTAAAGGGTTAGGTTTTCGGAGAACGAGGAGAGCAAGAGATAGGGCATAAGCGAAAGGTGCGAAGCCGTCGGTCGAGTTAAGCCGATGTGATGTGAGGGATACGGGACGGTTGGCAATGAGAGATGACTGGAGATGGCGGAACGTATACGGCGTCCTCCCTACACAAAATGTGTCGTGCCTCGATAGGAAGCGGGGAGGGCTGCCGTATCGGAAGAGGCGAGGAGCGATGAGGATGACCGAAAGGCGAAATGGTCACGGCGGTTCCCTGCACGAAAGTGCCGTGCCTCGTTAGGAGGCAGGGAGCGGTGTAGGAATAGTGTCGGAGGCACTGAGATGTGGGCCCTTTTGAGCATTCTAGTAACGGTAGGGACTCCCTTTACCCCGCTCCGACAGTGGGAAAGTTGCGGTCGAACGAGATCATATTTGTAGTACGATGTCGATACCCGCCGGTTCGCTATACCTCCACCATCCGGGCTTTTGTCGTTCAGTGAGAGACAAGCGAAAGGCTCTCATAGTCTTAAGTGTAAGCGCGATAACATTATTTATAGGTCAGTGTATGTTATGTGTGTGTACTGATATCGGGTATGCAGAGAGCAGACAGCGCGAGTGAAGTGTGTGTTGTGTTCGCGCCGTGATGGACAGTAAGCAGTGTCCGACACTTCCCAGTGGACGTGCAGGTGTAATCAGTGCGCGCGACCTCATCTACGCCCTTCAGGGAAGTCTTCAGTGACTGAGTGCTCCGAATGTGTTGTGCGCGTGTGTTAATGGTGTAAGAACTGCAGTGGACATCTCCGATGTAGGACGCTTGAATATTGACCATTTTCGGCTTAACGCTAAAGCCGCGAGTGTCTTTTTTTAGTGTGTATGTGCTGTGTACGTAGCTGTAGCAGTGTCCCGGATGTCGCTGCGGCGTTCGATACGCGTTGCGCCCCGTATATTGCGTTCGAATTTGCCCTCCAGGCAAATTCTCTTGTAAGAAGTGGGGATTGTGACGCCCCTAGAGGCGTCGGTGGGGCGAGAGAGGAGAGCGCGGGGAACGGACATTTGGGGCATCGGTTTCCCGTTTTCCGGCCGCTGCGGCGGTCAGGAGAATCACAGGAGCTCTCGCCGCATGCGTTCGCGGAAACCGCGCAATGACAGCAGAGGCGACGCTTGCGCGGAGGCCCCACATGCGTGTTACATTGAGCATCAGCTTCGCGCTCTCCCGGCGTTCGTTATGGCCGAGAGGATGCGTGCGCGTACACCCATCTGGAAGCTGTCAGGTCGCGATGAACCGCACACACGTGTTGACCGCTCCTCTCGCACACCGGCCACTTGAAGGAGTTCGCCCGGAAATGCTTAATGCCCTTGCTTACGTGGTCGTACGCGGACAACAGTGCACCGCCGGGGCCACGGGAAATCACGAGGCGCCAGAGAGTCGCACCCGCACCTGTGTCATGTCGCTCTCGGTACAAGCTGGCGACGAAGGGTGGTCAGAGAGAGAGAGAGAGAAACTCGTCTTGGGGCCGGGGACGAGAATTCGGAGAGATTGGAGAGACGTAAAAAGACGCGGAGGCATTCCGTCATGTTGGAGTCGAAGAAGTGAGTCTTGTATGCAAGCCCTCGTGTGAGCCGCGTCGTTCGGCTGTACATCCTTGGAGCGATGGTGTAGCCAGTGCGAGAGCGTGATGTCGACGGCAATGATCGGAGGATCCGTGAGCTAGAACGACTTCGAAGATGACATCTGAACCCCCGAGCCCCTTCCGAACCACCAGTCCACAAGCCGGTGACGAAACCTGCGTGCCGAAGGAGCCTGCCTCCCAGATAAGCGTTCTCTCCGTTTCGGGAGCGAGTTTGAGACATTGCGACTTAGTTTATTAGCCGCTATCTACATTTCCTTTGTCTGTCGTTTACTGATTAGTATATTTGCCATGATGGCCCTTGATTGTAGTATGAGTTTAGTTTGCTCTTTGATGACTTTGTTCGTTTGTCATTGCATTGGCTAAAAATTGTGATTTGTGTGCTTAAATCATGTTCGTGCATTAAATTAGTTGTTTTGTTAACTTAATAGAGCCTGTTGCCTCTTTTCTTCCCAGCCCCAGCACGAATCCGGTTTTGAGGTTAAATGTTGAGATGTGTGGCAAAAGGGGGATGAGCGAGGTTGGTCGTGATGTTTTGTTTGAAGTGGTACGGTAGGCGTGATAGTCGAGAAGTGTGTAGGGCGCGGAGCCGCCTCCCCCTTTGTGCGTAGTAGAGGGACATCTCAAATGGTGGCAGAGCGGTGGGATTCTTGCTGGGGTTGTGGTGCGAGCCTTTACCCTCGTATCAGGGAAGGAGAGGCAACAAGATGAGTGAGCAGACTACGCAGATGGCCCACGAAGGGGCGCTGGGAGAGGACTCGATAATGTGGCTAGACATGGTTCCAACGTTTACGGGAGATGGCGCGGGAACGGATATTGAGGTCTTCTTCAAAATTTTAGAGCAGGCTGGTCGCTTGGGAGGGTGGCAAGACAGCCACTTGATTTGCATAGCGCGATGCAAAATGACAGGCTCCGCGCACGCTTTCGCATGGCAGGACGTAGATGTCGCTTGCGCAACTACGTACAAAGATTTTAAGGATTTGGCTTTAAGGCGGTTCGATACTGAACCGGCCAGTGCGAAGCTTGAATGGTTCATAAACGCCAAACAGAACTTTGGGGAGGAGGTGCGCTCATTCGCGGAGCGCCTGCGAATACTCGGAACGGCCACGTTGGAAATCGTCCGTGGTGAAGACCCCGCAAAGACCCAGTTGCGTCGGGAGATTTTAGCGGAACAGTTGCTTGCTCGGTTCCTCGCAGGTTTGAGAGACACAGTAAGACGGTTCGTCCTCTCTCATGAGCCTCGGACGTTCGAGGAGGCCATCGAAGTGGCCGTTAGGGAAGAACATATTGAGAGGAGCACGCAATTGCATGTAGAGTCGGCTCACTATGCTAGTGAGAAGCGCGAGTTGGAGAATCGCCTGGACCGCCTCGAGGGATTGATAGAGAGGAGCCTGGGTTTGTCTGGACACGAGCGAGAGGTAGAGGAACAGCGACGTTCGGTGCAGCCTCCTCCGAAATGCTATGACCGCGGCGAATTGGGTCACACCGCGCGAGAATGCGAACGGAGTCTACCGGATCCGCGGAATGAGTCTCCGGAATGCGAATCGACCGACTCCCGAAATGTCGAGGAAATATCAGAGGCAGATTATGTTGGGGAACAAGGCGAGGAACAGGTGGTGGTGACGGTTGTTGACGTTTGTGGAGAAGACGTAGCTCAAGAGCCCGACGGTGAGGAGGTAGATGTATCGGAGATGCAGTGGCAGGTAGAGATGTTGGCGGACGAGTATGGTGCAGAGAGCGGAGATGAAGCGTCCTTGAGCTGCGAGACCCCACAAATGCCAACCCCAAGGGAGAAAGATAGCGAAAGAGATGAAGTTTGCGAGAAGCCCGCGAAGTCATGTCGGAGTCGGTCGCGGAGATAGCTCCCTGCGAGGATGAGGTAGTTTTAGGCAGCCCTGAAGAGGCCAGAGAGGAGATAATCCAGAACTTCGGGAATCCGGCGATCCGTTGGTGTCAGTAAAAGAGACGAGTATCAAAACGTGGACCCAGGGAAGGTGTACCCTCATAGGGAAAGAACGGCGGAAAAGGCACAGTGCAAGAAAGTCCTTCACGCGTCAGAAACAAAACGGGCGCCGTACGACGAGGAAGGTAAAGTTTAAGAGATCGCTCTTCCCCACGCGTTTCAGATTGGTTTTTCGCCGGGTTGACGGAAAGCGGCCGAGATGCCGCATGAAACACCGCGAGCGGGGGCCTCGAAATGGTCTCATTGTCTGTGGGCTCTGGCGTGTTCGGAAGCCGCCTGGACCGAGGCCCCACCGGGCACGAATTAAAGAAGTCACAAGTTGGCAGGACAGTCACGGAATATTCAGAATGTCGCCCGCAGCTGCCGCGTAGCCTTGTGCTGTAGGATTGTATAGGCTGTTGTTGTATCGCGCGGGTTTGTGTTAAAAGGTTCTTGTATTCTTAGTGTTTGCTTTGTAGCGGGTATTATTTTATGTCAAGGTGTACGTGAGCCACGCTATCCTGATGAGGGGCAGTAACCGGACCGGGAAATGGGCACACGCGTACTTAAGGGGCGAATTTTGTCAGGAAGCGCCGGGTCTCTCGGTGCGCTGCTAAGTTGACACTATGCGTGTCCGCGGCGTTGTTTGTAAGTTTCGTCGCTCATTATTTCTCATATTGTATTGTTTTGGTTTGTTTTCCTTTTCGTTCATGTCAGCCTTACATCGATGTGTTTGCCATTTAGGATAGTGTTTTGAATGTGATGCATGTAGTTTGCTAGACTGTTTCCTTTTTATTTGTATTGCACGCGGTATCTGTGTTTGGTGAAATGAGCGAGTTGCGTTAGACGTGTGTATTTGGTGGCCAGTTGTGGTGGAGGGATAGTGTAGGGCTGACATGATCTCGTCACTTGTCGGAGAGGAAATGGTAAAGGGTTAGGTTTTCGGAGAACGAGGAGAGCAAGAGATAGGGCATAAGCGAAAGGTGCGAAGCCGTCGGTCGAGTTAAGCCGATGTGATGTGAGGGATACGGGACGGTTGGCAATGAGAGATGACTGGAGATGGCGGAACGTATACGGCGTCCTCCCTACACAAATGTGTCGTGCCTCGATAGGAAGCGGGGAGGGCTGCCGTATCGGAAGAGGCGAGGAGCGATGAGGATGACCGAAAGGCGAAATGGTCACGGCGGTTCCCTGCACGAAAGTGCCGTGCCTCGTTAGGAGGCAGGGAGCGGTGTAGGAATAGTGTCGGAGGCACTGAGATGTGGGCCCTTTTGAGCATTCTAGTAACGGTAGGGACTCCCTTTACCCCGCTCCGACAGTGGGAAAGTTGCGGTCGAACGAGATCATATTTGTAGTACGATGTCGATACCCGCCGGTTCGCTATACCTCCACCATCCGGGCTTTTGTCGTTCAGTGAGAGACAAGCGAAAGGCTCTCATAGTCTTAAGTGTAAGCGCGATAACATTATTTTATAGGTCAGTGTATGTTATGTGTGTGTACTGATATCGGGTATGCAGAGAGCAGACAGCGCGAGTGAAGTGTGTGTTGTGTTCGCGCCGTGATGGACAGTAAGCAGTGTCCGACACTTCCCAGTGGACGTGCAGGTGTAATCAGTGCGCGCGACCTCATCTACGCCCTTCAGGGAAGTCTTCAGTGACTGAGTGCTCCGAATGTGTTGTGCGCGTGTGTTAATGGTGTAAGAACTGCAGTGGACATCTCCGATGTAGGACGCTTGAATATTGACCATTTTCGGCTTAACGCTAAAGCCGCGAGTGTCTTTTTTTAGTGTGTATGTGCTGTGTACGTAGCTGTAGCAGTGTCCCGGATGTCGCTGCGGCGTTCGATACGCGTTGCGCCCCGTATATTGCGTTCGAATTTGCCCTCCAGGCAAATTCTCTTGTAAGAAGTGGGGATTGTGACGCCCCTAGAGGCGTCGGTGGGGCGAGAGAGGAGAGCGCGGGGAACGGACATTTGGGGCATCGGTTTCCCGTTTTCCGGCCGCTGCGGCGGTCAGGAGAATCACAGGAGCTCTCGCCGCATGCGTTCGCGGAAACCGCGCAATGACAGCAGAGGCGACGCTTGCGCGGAGGCCCCACATGCGTGTTACATTGAGCATCAGCTTCGCGCTCTCCCGGCGTTCGTTATGGCCGAGAGGATGCGTGCGCGTACACCCATCTGGAAGCTGTCAGGTCGCGATGAACCGCACACACGTGTTGACCGCTCCTCTCGCACACCGGCCACTTGAAGGAGTTCGCCCGGAAATGCTTAATGCCCTTGCTTACGTGGTCGTACGCAGACAACAGTGCACCACCGGGGCCACGGGAAATCACGAGGCGCCAGAGAGTCGCACCCGCACCTGTGTCATGTCGCTCTCGGTACAAGCTGGCGACGAAGGGTGGTCAGAGAGAGAGAGAGAGAAACTCGTCTTGGGGCCGGGGACGAGAATTCGGAGAGATTGGCGAGACGTAAAAAAGACGCGGAGGCATTCCGTCATGTTGAAGTCGAAGAAGTGAGTCTCGTATGCAAGCCCTCGTGTGAACCGCGTCGTTCGGCTGTACATCCTTGGAGCGATGGTGTAGCCAGTGCGAGAGCGTGATGTCGACGGCAATGATCGGAGGATCCGTGAGCTAGAACGGCTTCGAAGATGACATCTGAACCCCCGAGCCCCTTCCGAACCACCAGTCCAAAAGCCGGTGACGAAACCTGCGTGCCGAAGGAGCCTGCCTCCCAGATAAGCGTTCTCTCCGTTTCGGGAGCGAGTTTGAGACATTGCGACTTAGTTTATTAGCCGCTACCTACATTTCCTTTGTCTGTCGTTTACTGATTAGTATATTTGCCATGATGGCCCTTGATTGTAGTATGAGTTTAGTTTGCTCTTTGATGACTTTGTTCGTTTGTCATTGCATTGGCTAAAAATTGTGATTTGTGTGCTTAAATCATGTTCGTGCATTAAATTAGTTGTTTTGTTAACTTAATAGAGCCTGTTGCCTCTTTTCTTCCCAGCCCCAGCACGAATCCGGTTTTGAGGTTAAATGTTGAGATGTGTGGCAAAAGGGGGATGAGCGAGGTTGGTCGTGATGTTTTGTTTGAAGTGGTACGGTAGGCGTGATAGTCGAGAAGTGTGTAGGGCGCGGAGCCGCCTCCCCCTTTGTGCGTAGTAGAGGGACATCTCACATACAAAAACTAGCGGCTAGATTCATATATTCTGTCTATTCTACATAATCTAGAGTCTGAATTATTAGCGAAAGCAAACCTTGAACCACTTTCAAAACGAAGAACAGTTTCAAAGCTTAAATTCATTTATCTTCTGTACAATGACCATTTCAAAATTCCAAAGTTACTTTATTTGCGTCATCCTTTCTCGCATTCATCAAGAACAAACCACAGCAAAACAATTCGACAACCTTCTAGTCGCGTCAACCTACACAAACATTCACTCTTTCGCTCAGCAATTTCTAGGTGGAACAAGTTGCCTGATAGTGTTGTGCAATGTAATACTGTGGAATCCTTTGTTTCTAAAGTACAAGCCATTGATATTTGTTTATGACTGCTTTTTTGTTGCCTTCTGTAACCACTCCTGCAAGGGCCGAGTGAGCCTGCAGTATATTCAAATAAAAATAAAATAAAAACTTCAATAAATGGAGGACAATGCAAACACAAGAAAAACAAGACAAGTAAAAAAACGGAACTAGAATATTTCAGAATTTAGGTAATGCAATTCGCCAAGTATAGTGACACAGTGCAAGAATACAAGGTCGGCTGCAGCACTATAGGTGTGATCAATACACACATGACAGTGTAAGTAGCAAAACACAAGATATAAGTACATAGAATAATCGAAAATTAAGAAACCAGAGAGAGTTCAGCAAGTACGGCAGGATTGCTAACTAGTGCAAGCTAGTAGGGCTGACTGTAAGTAAAGACGTTAATTCCTTAATGTTGGCAATGGTTCGCGGAAGGCCGTTCCGCTGGTTTATCGATAAGACCAAAGGTAAGTGCAAATATTTTTTGCCTGAGGAACTAGTGGGCCTACCTTCTCATTGTGGCCGCTTAGGGCGGAAATGTTGGCGCTGTATATGAATGAATTTGCGTGAAAAGGGCTGTATCTAAAGTAAATACTGTGAAGGAGGGATAATCGCGAATGTTTTCTGCGTGACGAGCAGTAAAAGACCAAGAGTTCTTCTTATGGATGACACACCCTGAAAACGGGAGAGATGAGTCTGGCGGCTTTACTTTTGACTCCAGGATGTCAGTACGGTAAACTTTATGCGGATGCCATATGTTGGAAGCACACACTATGGTTGTAATAAGAGGATTAAATGCCAAGGTTCATTTTCTGAGGTGCAAGACGTAGGCGGAGTATTAGAACTCCGAGCATTCCAAATGATTTGCTAGCGTTTAATCACACATGATCATTTCATATGAGATTGTAATTCAGGAAAACTTCTAAGTATTTAATTGGCGATATATACATTTCAACCGGAGAGTTGTCAATTAGTTATACATTCGGCAATAAATTGGCCGTGGCCAAATTTAACATGTTTAGTGTTTTCAACGTTAATTTTCATTTGCCATTTTCTGCACCATTGAGAAAGTGTCGTTAAACCCGATTACAGGATTAAAACGTCCTGGTTGGACATTTCTTCGTATATTGCGCAGTCATCTACAGGAAAACGTGCGGAAGACTGCAATTTAGTCGATATATCAATGACGTAGACTAATGATTTTGTTTTCTTTATTGCTCTCTCCCTCACTTTGTCTATTTACCTTTCCTTCTCTATCTGCATCTCTTCTACTCAATCCGCACTCTCTCTCTCTCCGCTTTGACCTCACCCGCTTCGGCAATTTCGCGGGCTCTCCATTAGGCTGGAACTCAAGCTTCAGCAGCTGAAATGTTAAAAATGATTAGGCCTATGTAGCTATACGTAATGAAACATTAGATTACCATGAAGTTATCATCATTACGGTGCTAAATGATATTTCAGGATTGCGGACGCCACGAGCATCGTTTCAAAGTCAGCGAAGCCCTCATCATGAGTGAAACTTGCGAACATCCCTTCTTGATGAGTGAAAAAAGCATAGACTTCCTGCGATTATATGGCCGAGTGATGTTCATTACTCGTGGCCTGCCAGGGTCAGGGAAGACTGGAATTGCAGAAGCTGTCAAAGCGAGTTACCCAGGCTGCAAGATTATATACGCTGACCAAATGTTTCTCGGCATTGGAGCTGTGGACAAAACAAATGAAACAACGACGGAGGCTCACCTTCTCTGCCAAAAGAGGTAAGTGCACTGAAAATGAATAACGTCGGTTGATGAGCCATTTTATGTTTGCGTCTTTTGTTGCTTTTGTGCTCTTGAAGAAAACACAATTGTTACGTTGAGAGGCACTGTAGCTTGCTAAGTGTCTAGGCAACGTTCAACTCCTCGGGTATTATGATTTATCACAAGAAACAGTCACATTTCACTTGGTGAACGTAGGCTACGTACAAGGGCATGGGTGCTTGCCCCTTCTTGTGCATTGCGCGTCGAATGTTTGAAAGGGGCCGGGCAAGTAATCTTCGAGTGACATATCACTTAACTAAAATACAAACTAGAAGAGAAGCTCAGGGGAAGATGGAGGCTTAAATCGATGAACAGATCGCTAAAAACGATGTAGAACAGGGAATGTCGCAGGAGCCAACGTTTTAACAAGTGGACTTGTCTTCGTCAGGACGGCGACAGCCTTCTCGAGCGTTCGTTTCTGTACGCGCCATTGCACGCTCTCCCTCGTTCATAGAAGGAGAGGGGGAGAAGAGCGGCACGCGCGAGCAGCAACAACAGCAACAAAAAGGCGGGGAGGAGGGAGGGCGCGGGAGAGAGAGAGAGATAGAGATTCTAGTTACGGAAGTGAAGGAAATAGGGTGAAGAGTGCACAGTAACTGTCTCTCAGTGAGGACACCTCAACCGAGACACTCAGTGGGTGGGGGAATTAAAGGGACAGAGAGAAGAAAGAAGAGGCAGAGCCCATAACAACACCATGTCCGGCCGCGGAAAAGGGAACACAAAGACAAACACAAACAGGCAAAACGAACAGCCTGGCGAGCGGGTTTAAAGCCGCCCAGTCAGACCGTTGTCCTCGATAAATGAGAGGATGGCTGCAAGTGCAGAGCGGCATCGTTCGTTGCAGCCGTCAGGGAACAGGAGCTGGTCCGTTGAGGAACAGGGTAGGCCGAGCGTCTGGTAGCGTGCGCAAAGTTGTTTACGCTCATCCGCGTGGGCCGGGCAGTCACGGAGCCAGTGAGAGAGTGTTTCCACTTCCCCGCAGTCCAAGCAAGCAGGGGAGGGGAAACCACGGAGGCCATAGAGTTAATATACTGACTCTAGAGGCAAAGCTCCCCATAGGGCCCGTGTATGGGAGTGGGGGTTCCCCCGTGGTCGACGCCATCTTGCAACGCTCACGCTATCCTTGGTGATAGTAACCGGTATTAATCTGGCAACAAGGTATGTAAACACGTAGCCTCCGAAATGGCGTATAGGAGCGCCAATCTCGAAAGCTATGTAGAAAAAAATCAGCGCCGATAGATGGCAGCAGCTATGCGGATTGATGGTATTCAATGATCCCAACGACCAGGCGGTATCCATACAGGGCCAAGAAATACCGAGAGTAAGCGAATACAAGTACCTTGGCGTGTGGGTTAATGAGGGTGATATATACATGAAGGTACACGAAAAAGCCTTGGCAGCAAAGGGAAAAAGGAACGCAGCAATAATGAAGCACAGAGCGTTATGGGGACACAATAGGTACGAGGTGCTTAGGGGTCTGTGGAAAGGGGTAATGGTACCGGGGCTTGCATTTGGGAACTCAGTGGTGTGCATGAGGCCAGAGATACAATCAGGAATGGATGTGAATCAAAGAACTGTGGGACGCCTCGCGTTGGGTGCTCACGGGAAAACGACAAACGAGGCTGTAAAGGGCGATATGGGATGGGCGAGTTTTGAGGCAAGGGAAGCGCACAGCAAAATAAGGTTTGAAGAGAGGCTAAGGAATATGAAAGAGAGTAGGTGGGCAGTGAAGGTGTTCCGCTATTTATATAGAAAGAGCGTTGACACGCAGTGGAGAAAGAGAACTAGGAGGCTCACCAGTAAATATACGGCTGTAAGAGAACTGACAACAAAGAGCGTAAAGGGAAAAGTCAGAGAGGCGGAGAAGATTTACTGGAGGGCAGCGATGGAAAAAAAGCCGACTCTGAATAACTACCGAGAGGGCAAAAACGAAATAAAGAGGGAGGCATTTTATGATAATTCAAGAGGAAGCGCTTTATTGTTTGAAGCGAGATCGGGCTGCCTTAGAACGCGTATGTATAAAGCGAAATTCAGTAAAGAAGAAGAAAAATGCACATGCTGTGAGGAAGATAGGGAAACGACGGAGCATGTTCTGATTGAATGCGGAAATATCCGCCCAGGTGTACGTTTGGGCACCACCCTACAGGAAGCCTTGGGTTTTAGGGCGAACAACGGGAAGCTGAACATAGCCGCGACTGAGATAAGTAAGAGACTGTTAGAGTACTGGTGGCAGAAAAATAGAGAGAACGGACAAAAATAATTATAGGGAAAAATAAGGACCCTCTGCCATAAGGGGCAGGGAACTGGGCTACGAATTTCCGTTTTTTCTATAGTATGATCGATTTGATTGAAGTAAATTTAAAAGGCATGAGGAGAATCTAAAGAGAGAGAGAAAAAAAGTGCTTAAATCTTCTTACGAGCCTGGTGGCGCACATGTCACCGCCCCGCTACAAAGGGGACGCTCATATCATCCATCCATCCATCCATCCACGGTCAGAGCTGGCCTTTAAGGAACACCTTCCGTTATCCCCGGCTAGGGTGGATTGAACCTTAGAATGTGGAACGGTGGCCGTTCGTCGAGCTCAGTCTCAGCAAGAAACCGAAAGACTACACGCAGCATTATCAGTGGACCCGCTGCATCCGGCGTTGTCAGTGCGACCTTGTCGATTATCGCCGTGTGCGAGCGGTCCGTGCGCAATATTCAACGTACATACAGAAAACACCTATGTAACCGTACGTACGTATTAAGCATGGTCCATTCTTTCGGGTGCAGAAAACTCTTTCGACGCACAACCTACCAGTCCGAGTTTCCTTGCCTATAGATTGCGGCTGAGGCGGGCTGAGGCATGATCGAACAGCCCGGCTGCCAAGCTGGTGCCCGCGAACACCGCACCAACCCGTCCGTCGCTACCCCGCTACGGTCACAGAGGGGCCAGTCGTAACAGTAACGACGTACCGCACGAATGCACCATCGCATCAATTGATGTCACCGCGCGATCACATGTCATAACAGACACCCAAAATGAAGGAGCATCCGAAAACAGAAATAAAGATCCGAAACCACGCTTTATTGAGCGAGTGCGTGCATCATGGAATATATTAACTACATTTTTAGGAAGCGTTTTCAACGTCCTTAATATTCACACTGAATCTTCGCAAGATTATTCGTTTTTAAGTAATCGGGATAAGACGACCAACATTTGTTTTTAGCACATTCAGTAATACTTGGGCTGGCCACGTTGACACAATTGCAACAGGGCGGCGCGCAGGCGTGACCCCCCATCCGCGGCCCAGCTTTGCCTCTAGAGTCGGTATATTAACTCTATGACGGAGGCGGTGTCGGCGCTCAGCTGGCCAGCACGTACCAGTTCGCAGGGCGAGGAAGAAGGCGCGCTCTCGCCGAGTGGATCCGGTGGCGGGGAGTGGGCGTGGCAGCCTTCCGTTTTCGACTCGGCTGTCCGGGTGCGACAGCGCCAGCTCTTTCCGAAAGTTGATGCGCGCTGAATCGCAGGAGCTGGCGCAATCAGAAAGCGGAGTGTCGGCTGAGTGAGCGTGCTTGGCGAGCTCGTCGGCTGCCTCGTTGCCCGCGATGCCCACGTGTGCGGGCAGCCACTGGAGAACGACATCGCAGCAGCCCTCCCGTAGGGACAGGAGGTTTCTGGCCACTCGTTGGGCGAGTGGTGGGCCGCATTCCCCCCTCGCGATAAGTCGGAGGGCAGGTTTCGAGTCGCAAAATATAGCTGCGGACTCGACGGCCGGCGATTCTTGGAGGAGTTCCGCAGCCAGTTGCAGCCCGACGAGCTCCGCTGTTGTTGATGAGGCACAGTAGCTCAGCCGACACTGTTTGTGCACTCCAAGTGCCGGTGCATTGCAGGCAACGGCGGCAGAGCGATCCCGCAACACGGAACCATCACTGAACACGTGCACTTTGCCGGCGAGGTCCTCGTGTATCCGCGTCGCTGCCTCCTGCACGACGGGACTGCACGGCGTGTGGCGCTTTGTGCGCATCCCCGGGAGAGTCACTGTCACTGGGAGATGGTCGTCGCAGTGAGGGGCTGGCCAGGGCGCACAGCGCACGGGGTCGTCCACCACCATGCTCTCGTAAAGTTCCATGACGCGGCCCACGTGAGAACTCGGAACTCGGCGCAGACTGTCGGGGAGAGGGCAGCACCGGGTGCGCGATGTATTCTCTCGATATGGCACATTGCGCGCATGTCGGCCGTGAGGGACGGGGGCCACGCACGAGCCTCCATAAGAGTGTCCGCCACACGGGAACTGCGGGGCATTCCGTGGCACATGCAGAGGACTCGACGATGGTCCCGGTCGATATGGCGCCAGTGGGTCACCGACACACCGCACAGAGGGAGCGCGTGGTACACAAGGGACAGTGCCATCGCCTCGTAGATGTTGCACGCAAACGAGGGAGGGCAGCCGTCCCCGCGAGCCAGTAGTTTGCGCACAACTCCCTCAACACACCGAGAGGATTGGTGAACGCGTCGTACCTCGGGTGTCCACCGCAACCGGTTGTCGACTGTCAACCCCAGGTAGCGGACGCAGTTTCGCCTGGAGATCGTCTCGCCGCAGAGCTGTAAACACGGCAGGTTGCGGCGAGGAGCTGCTCGAGGGTGGATCACGAAGGCCTCGGTTTTCGCTGGCGAAAGAGCAAGTCCGATGCCGTCGATGAACGTGGCCACACACTCGAGCGCTTGCTGGATGGAAGCGCGCATCCTGCTGCACTGTCGCGTAGGGCCCCGCACGTACAACGCGATGTCGTCAGCATAGATCACCGCGCGCACAGGGAAGGGAGCCGCGCTCGGGAGGCACTCGACGAGCGGCGCGAGCACGACGTTGAAAAGGAACGGGCTAAGAACACTTCCCTGTGGGACGCCCGAGGTCACAGGGCGCGGTGAGCTCGTCTCTCTCCCCACGCGCACACAGAACGAGCTGTCGGAGAGAAAGGCCTGCACGTAGCGCAAGAGTTTGCCCTCCACACCGAGTTCGCGCATTGCGTGAAGGATGGACTCGTGGAGGAGAGTCAAATGCTGACTTCAGATCGAGGAGGAGCAGAATCACCATCTCCTTGTCGTGCAGGGCTTGCTCCAATGTGCTGACCACGGCGGCGATACAGTCGGCGGTGGCGCGGCCAGGACGGAAGCCGCACCGCTCCGCGGGGAAATAGCCCCATGCCGTCGCAATCGACTGGAGGCGATGTAATGCCATGCCCTCCATGGTTTTCCCGGCCACGGAGGTAAGCGAGATGGGCCGGTAGGAATTTAATTCCCGCGGCGGATTACCTCGCTTTAGCCCAGAGGGCGCGGGAGAAGTTGGGTGACATGTGTTAGCGTGGCTAATTTATATGGAAAGAACGAAAGCTTCCAAAGAATCCGCTCGTGGTACATATCTCGGAAATAACTGCGTGCGCAGCGCTAGAAAGCAGGATGTATAAAGAAACACATACGATAGGTACAGGCGTTAGGCGTTGCACCTATCGCATGTGTCCCCCTCCCGCGCCGCACCCGCACTGCATTTCACCGAAAGCTAGCTAAAAAAGTGACTGCACTGTTTAAAGGGGCCCTGCGACACAAATTGAGTAGGCCGTTTTTAGGGGCGAAGCTCCTTAGGGCGTGGGTCTGTACATCCCATGGTGTTCGTTGTTGGTGATGTACGTAGCCACGTCTACTTTTATGAAAAAAAAAAAATCCGAAAGTTGTGTCCTCTGCCTGGATTCCAACCCAGGCTCTCGGCGTGGCAGTCGAGCGTTCTACCACTGAGCTACGCCTGTGGTTCAAAAATTATCGCTAAAAGACCTAAACAGGTATAATGTCTCCCGCGGAATCGCATTAACAAACGTAATGTTACGTTGAAAAATAGTAATACACCGCTACACGACGCGAAAATGGATTGTATAACGAGGTCGAGGCATCATTTGAAAGAACACAGAGCTGCGTGCTTTGCAGCTTTGAACCCATTACGGAGGCACTGGTAATTATGGCGTAGTGGGTACTTCCCTACTTGGCAAAATGATAAGTTATGGCGCAGGAGTACGAATACAGTTTTTCTCACGCCTTTACATGATGATCGACTGGGCGATTTACGCGAAAGATTCACGGTTTACCGATGATTCCCTCCGGAGCTTCGCCCACTCATCATCATTCACCCCGTGGATATGATGTGATCTTTTATCACTGATTCTAGAACTGTTGCACGCGGGGATTGCGCAGCGAGAGTAGAAACGCTGAAAGCAGAGTCGTTATAATTTTATTTCAGCGAACAAACCGGCCGAAATCGCCTTCTGTTTGAACTGAGGCGACACATAACGGAGATATTTGTTACAGGAAGTGACATAGAGTGACGACATAGGAGGGGCCAGGCCGGGCGTTCTGATTGGCTTGACGCTCCAAGGTGCTTGTTACACACGTGTGGTGTCTGCTTGATCACGCTATTCAGTACCAAAATGTACTAAAATAGCTTTTATGCTTCGTAAGATAGAGAGAAAGTATCTGACATTACTTGCAAAACGACACCAGGTGTGTTGACGGCCGGACGCCATCTGCTCCCGGCGTCTTCCGGTGTCGCTGTATAAGACGCGTGTTGCTATTGGACTCCTCCACTGACGTCAGCGGGAGAGCGAAATACGAAAGGGAATGTTGGTTTCATGCTGTCTGCTCGTGTTTTGAACTTCGAGGGCTAATAACTCCAGTTCTAGACCACCGATTTGCATAATTCTTTTTGCGTTCATCTCAGCATTCGATCCTACACGCATTGCGGCACTGCAGACGGCAGTTGAAAAAGTGTCGCAGGGCCCCTTTAACGCCGTTGTTCTTGTCCAACTGGATGGGGGATCCGCACGTGAAAGTAGGCTTTTAGGGAGAAACATTGTTAGCTTGTACAGGCGAAATATCTCAACTTTTTGTCGCCTTTGTTAACCCCCCCCCACCGTATCTAATGGACTCAAGGGTTCCCTTTGAAAGGTTTATGCCTGTAGGCTGGCGGGTTTTGAACTTGTATATAAGCTACGATGCCCTGTATTTTCTGTTCCTCGGCGAGCGGAAGTTTACCTGAAGTATGTAGAGTTTGGATTCGTCAAAATTATGACCTGCCATATTAAAATGCTGTGCCACTGCCCAATGTATTGCTTATGACAGAGTGAAGATTGCAACAAGTAAATAACATTTGAACTAGTGCAAGTGAAACTTGATTTTATATGACGAACATAGTCATATAAAACATAGTCATTGCGCGCAATAAGTAGAGGAATGCTCTATGATGCGGCCAAACTTATTTAGAGCGACTTCTGATCGAGTCAAAATTTCACAAAAAACCCAATACTATATTCTTACCTTTTTTGGCATTTTGGGTAAGATTTTGAGAGGCCGTAATTTTATTCAGGAAGGCGCGCAATAAGTAGAGGAATGCTCTATGATGCGGCCAAACGTATTTAGAGCGACTTCTGATCGAGTCAAAATTTCACAAAAAACCCAATACTATAGTCTTACCTTTTTTGGCATATTGTGCAAAATTTTGAGAGACCGTATTTTTATTCAGGAAGGCGCGCAATAAGTAGAGAAATGCTCTACAATGCGGTAAAACGCATTTTGTGCGACTTCTGATCGAGTCAAAATTTCACAAAAAACCCAATACTATAGTCTTCCCTTTTTTGGCATATTGTGCAAAATTTTGAGAGACCGTATTTTTATTCAGGAAGGCGCGCAATAAGTAGAGGAATGCTCTACGATGCGGTAAAACGCAGTTTGTGCGACTTCTGATCGAGTCAAAATTTCACAAAAAAACCCAATACTATAGTCTTACCTTTTTTGGCATTTTGGGCAAAATTTTGAGAGACCGTATTTTTATTCAGGAAGGCGCGCAATAAGTAGAGGAATGCTCTAGGATGCGGGAAAATGCATTTTGTGCGACTTCTGATCGAGTCAAAATTTCACAAAATACCCAATACTATAGTCTTACCTTTTTTTGGCATTTTGGGCAAAATTTTGAGAGACCGTATTTTTATTCAGGAAGGCGCGCAATAAGTAGAGGAATGCTCTACGATGCGGTAAAACGCAGTTTGTGTGACTTCTGATCGAGTCAAAATTTCACAAGAAACCCAATACTATAGTCTTACCTTTTTTGGCGTTTTGGGCAAAATTTTGAGAGACCGTATTTTTATTCAGGAAGGCGCGCAATAAGTAGAGGAATGCTCTACGATGCGGGAAAACGCATTTTGTGCGACTTCTGATCGAGTCAAAATTTCACAAAAAACCCAAGGCTATATAGTCTTACCTTTTTTGGCATTTTGGGCAAGATGTTGAGAGACCGTATTTTTATTCAGGAAGGTGCGCAATAAGTAGAGGAATGCTCTATGATGCGGCCAAACGTATTTAGGGCGACTTCTGAACGAGTCAAAATTTCACAAAAAACCCAATACGATAGTCTTACCTTTTTTGGCATTTTGGGGAAGATTTCGAGAGATACCGTATTTTTATTCCGGAAGGCGCGCAATAAGTAGAGGAATGCTCTACCAGTAGCGCACCCAGGATCTCTACCAGGGGAGGGGGGGGGGGGGTTCAATTTTTCACGAAGGGCCGGGCATGCCATTACACAGTTGTTGCGTGTGTAAAAAAAAGTAAATAAGATGCCAAATAATAGTAACATAAATGATGATGAATATTTTTATTATCTTTTCGGCATTTTGCAGAGACGTTAGCGCCACATTCTTCTAGGACATAGGAGCAGTTACGGAGTGGGATGGGGTTAGGTCGGCCTCAGGCGGGGGGGGGGGGGGGTTACAACACCCGAAACGCCCCCCGTCGGTGCGCCACTGTGCTCTACGATGCGGTAAAACGCATTTTGTGCGACTTCTGATCGAGTCAAAATTTCACAAAACACCCAATACTATAGTCTTACCTTTTTTGGCATTTTGGGCAAAATTTTGAGAGACCGTATTTTTATTCAGGAAGGCGCGCAATAAGTAGAGGTATGCTCTATGATGCGGCCAAACGTATTTAGAGCGACTTCTGATCGAGTCAAAATTTCACAAAATACCCTGTACTATAGTCTTACCTTTTTTGGCATTTTGGGAAAGATTTTGAGAGACCGTATTTTTATTCAGGAAGGCGCGCAATAAGTAGAGGAACGCTCTACGATGCGGTAAAACGCATTTTGTGCGACTTCTGATCGAGTCAAAATTTCACAAAAAAAATCACAGCATATCCACGGGGTGAATGATGATGAGTGGGCGAAGCTCCGGAGGGAATCATCGGTAAACCGTGAATCTTTCGCGTAAATCGCCCAGTCGATCATCATGTAAAGGCGTGAGAAACACTGTATTCGTACGCTGGGATCTCGCGTTTAAAGGGGATATGCTGTGCTAGAGCCAGGCCTGCGCAGAACTGCAGGACAGTGACAGCGTAAGCAGGAGGAGCTACTTTCTTAGAGGCCACTTTAAACGCTTGAGGAAACTAGTGCAAGTAGAAGTGGTAGGTATCTCCTGCGCCATAACTTATCATTTTGCCAAGTAGGGAAGTACCCACTACGCCATAATTACCAGTGCCTCCGTAATGGGTTCAAAGCTACAAAGCACGCAGCTCTGTGTTCTTTCAAATGATGCCTCGACCTCGTTATACAATCCATTTTCGCGTCGTGTAGCGGTGTATTACTATTTTTCAACGTAACATTACGTTTGTTAATGCGATTCCGCCGGAGATATTATACCTGTTTAGGTCTTTTAGCGATAATTTTTCAACCACAGGCGTAGCTCAGTGGTAGAAAGCTCGACTGCCACGCCGAGAGCCTGGGTTCGAATCCAGGCAGAGGACACAACTCTCGGAATATTTTTTTTCATAAAAGTAGACGTGGCTACGTACATCACCAACAAACACCATCGGATGTACAGACCCACGCCCTAAGGAGCTTCGCCCCTAAAAACCCAATACCGTCTTGCCTATCGTGGCATTTTGTGCAAACTTTTGAGAGACCGTATTTTTATTCGGGAAGGCGCGCAATAAGTAGAGAAATCCTCTACAATGCGGTAAAACGCAGTTTGTGCCACTTCTGATCGAGTCAAAATTTCACAAAAGACCCAATACTATAGTCTTACCTTTTTTGGCATTTCTGCCAAGATTTTGAGAGACCGTATTTTTATTCAGGAAGGCGCGCAATAAGTAGAGGAACGCTCTACGATGCGGTAAAACGCAGTTTGTGCGACTTCTGATCGAGTCAAAATTTCACAAAAGACCCAATACTATAGTCTTACCTTTTTTGGCATTTTGGGCAAAATTTTGAGAGACCGTATTTTTATTCAGGAAGGCGCGCAATAAGTAGAGGTATGCACTATGATGCGGCCAAACGTATTTAGAGCGACTTCTGATCTAGTCAAAATTTCACAAAAAACCCTGTACTATAGTCTTACCTTTTTTGGCATTTTGGGAAAGATTTTGAGAGACCATATTTTTATTCAGGAAGGCCCGCAATCGTAGAGGAACGCTCTACGATGCGGTAAAACGCATTTTGTGCGACTTCTGATCGAGTCAAAATTTCACAAAAAACCCAATACCGTCTTACCTTTCGTGGCATTTTGTCCAAAATTTTGAGAGACCGTATTTTTATTCAGGAAGGCGCGCAATAAGTAGAGAAATGCTCTTCAATGCGGTAAAACGCATTTTGTGCGACTTCTGATCGAGTCAAAATTTCACAAAAAACCCAATACTATATTCTTACCTTTTTTGGCATTTTTGGCAAGATTTTGAGAGACCGTATTTTTATTCAGGAAGGCGCGCAATAAGTAGAGGAACGCTCTACGATGCGGTAAAACGCATTTTGTGCGACTTCTGATCGAGTCAAAATTTCACAAAAAACCCAATACCGTCTTACCTTTTGTGGCATTTTGGGCAAAATTTTGAGAGACCGTATTTTTATTCAGGAAGGCGCGCATTAAGTAGAGGAATGCTCTATGATGCGGCCAAACGTATTTAGGGCGACTTCTGATCGAGTCAAAATTTCACAAAAAACCCAATACTATATTCTTACCTTTTTTGGCATTTTGGGCAAAATTTTGAGAGACCGTATTTTTATTCAGGAAGGCGCGCAATAAGTAGAGGAATGCTCTACGATGCGGGAAAACGCATTTTGTGCGACTTTTGATCGAGTCAAAATTTCACAAAAAACCCAAGACTATAGTGTAACCTTTTTTGACATTTTGGGCAAGATTTTGAGAGACCGTATTTTTATTCAGGAAGGCGCGCAATAAGTAGAGGAATGCTCTACGATGCGGGAAAACGCATTTTGTGCGACTTCTGATCGAGTCAAGATTTCACCAAAAACCCGAGACTATTCGCCTGGTGTGCGACCGATGGCGGCGCTGCGAACGGCGCCTGTATGACGTCAGAGCGGCGATTCGCGCGCTTTCGTCTGCTACGTAGGCCCAGCGCCGTGTTGAAGCCACCGTTGCGGTAAATCTCAACAAAAAAGCAGTTCAGTTGGTTATCTCGCGTATGGTGGCTACTGACGCTGTTCGAACAACCGTGGGTCTGCTTTTAACGTTCATTTAGAACTACGGCTCTTTGTTTTTTAGAACTGCGGTAAAACTGCGGCCGCTTGTCTCCGCGGCGAGTGCTGCGCAATGGTGAAGTACTGCTCTGTGCCTCAGTGTACTTCGTCCGCTCGTGAAAGAGGCGTTAGCTTTCACAACTATCCTAAGGACCCAAAGCTGAAGAAGAAGTGGATGGTCAAGCTCAGAATGGGAAAGCGCCCCACGCCTTCATCGACCGTGTGCAGCAAACACTTCGCGGACAGTGACTTCTGCTACCCACCGTACGCGCCACTCTTCGGTAAGTTTGTGACCGTGTTTAAGCGCCTCGCCAATACTTAAGCCGTTTATTGCACGCAGGCTATAAGCATAGGCGACTTACACCAGGTGCGGTGCCGTCCCACAACCTGCCGCGAAGGCCCCTAGACAAGGAGCGGACGACGCGGCCTCCGAATCGCCTCGCGGGTAAGCGCGCCTCGTGAGCTCAGCTGAGCGGCGCAGGATGTATGAGACTACGGCTGCGTCTGGATGGTGTACATACGTATTTTACCTACGAAGCCACGAAGTCACCTACGAAGTCTCTTTTCATTTATAGAAATAATAGAAATGGTGCCGCAATTAAATATTTCATGGTGCCAACATTAAACATTCACACTAGTCTCAGTAGTGAACTTGCCTCTTAATTTAGAAACATTAACACAATGCAAAAGGCGATATGAGCTCGACACCAACTGCAGACCAGCAGTGAACATAAATTCTATGTTATGTTACACGTTGACATTGCCTCACTCTGCTTTGCACGAGCAGCGAGCATTGGCCACTTCACTGCTGTCGATCACGACAGAGACGTTGTGCGTTGAGTTGGTGAGTCCACTTGTTTGGAGGACGAGAGCGGCGACGGTGATGCGACCTCCGTTGACGGCCTCGACCGCGCATTCAACAACGTGGCCTGCGTCGTACACCGCCTCGCCCTCGATGAGACACCGCGACGTTTCGCAAGCTTTATCTACATACTTGTAGATGCTCGAGAACGGCACGCTTACTGTAATATCGAAAGAAACACCCAAACTAATTATTATCGTACGGCGGAAACAAGATAACGAGCGCGAACACTCACACATAGTTTCACCTTCTTACGAGCAATGCGGTCGGTGGTATCGGCGCACTCGTCGGCCATCCGGGGGATTTCTTGGCCCTGTCGATTGGGCCGCAACTAAAACAAGTTCAAGATTACACTCGAAAACAATCGTTGCAGGCGTTAGTTGACCGTCGCGAGGCTGTTCGTTCGACAAAGTTCTCACGTGAAGCAGACGATACGCGTACAGGAGCAGCGGCTGCTGCGGCGCGGTTGAAATCGGAGTCTCCGCTCTGACGTCACACGCGAGAGGGCGCCACTCCAAGATCTCGAGGCCAATAGGGGCATAGAGTAAATGAAAGGCGAAACGAAGGGCATGCCCAACAGCGAGCGATACTTTCATGAGCGCATAACAGGGCAACGCGAAAAACACGAAAGGACGTAGTATATACAGGGAGGTTCTTTCTCTGTCCGTGTTTTTTTTTTGTTTATTTGTTTGTTTGCCTGTTACGTGCTCAAGAATGCGCCAACAAGCTCAAACGAGAGCGTTAGTGCATTACTTTCATGCCCGCGCATTGGAAGACAAAAATACAAGTAATAATAGACGTTAATGTACTGTATCTGCCAGTGACATTATTCATGTTGCGAGAGAGCTTATGCGTACATTACTTAGTTTAGCAGAATTCTTTTGTTCGTAAAGGTCGCACAGAAAGCAGCTCGTCTATCGGTGGAATTACTGGAAACCCACACGCACCTGTTGTCCAAATCCGACTAAATGCACTTCTGCGCCGAGCCATAACATTGTTTAGCACAGAGTGAGTGAGTGAGTGAGTGAGTGAGTGAGTGAGTGAGTGAGTGGTGAGTGAGTGAGTGAGTGAGTGAGTGAGTGAGTGAGGTGAGTGAGTGAGTGAGTGAGTGAGTGAGTGAGATAACTTTAGAATCCGGTGACTGGGAGGCCCGGGCCTGGGGGCGCCTAGATGGCGCCGGGAGCACTGTGTGAATTAGAATATTTCATAAGTACGTGCAAAGTGTTTGGGAATTGTTTCAGTTAACTTCGACAGCGCAAAACTGTGCCGCGTGCACACAAGAGATGAACGAATTGGACTAGTTGGTGCTTGTTCATTCTGAAGGAATAGGGGAACACGAAAGCACGGGCACAGTGTCGTCCCTTCATTTATCCTTTGTCCGTGTTTTTGTGTGCACCCTATTGTGAGAAGGAAGAAAAAGGCGGAAATATTTACGACCCTCAACTCAGTGCCCTGGGTATTTCGTTTTTCGTCGTAACGCGTACGCGTTCGAAAGTCGAATTAATGTACTTACTGGTACTGCTCATTACGTTCAGTATACGTTTGACTCGACACGAATCGCGACAGTTTTCTAGCTCCAAAATAGCATGTTCTACGCGCCCTGGCACAGGATATGTTCAGACGCCCCTCCACACACACTCTCCATTTCTTCTTCTTTTCCGCATGTGACCAGACTCTGTCCTACATGCGCCTGCAAAACGCCTCAATTAGAGCAAGTGGGCGAAAAAGCTTGCTTCCCTTTCAGGAAACCATACGAAACACGTTTTTCCGACTGCTTCCGGAGAAAAGAACGAGCGATCACAGCGGCGCATACGCACGCAGCACACATCATGTTCAGTGCCCACCCGCCGTGCTCGAACCTTAGTCCCAACCACGCGGGGGGGTTCACGCTGTACGAGAAACGCAAGGAAGAAGAAGAAGCCGGCAGGCCCCGCTAGGCGTCCTGCCTATCCTTTTTTTTCTGCTTTAAAGATGGCGCGTGTGGGCCGTCGATCGTTGAGCGTGACGTAAGACACGTCAATTCTACGTCACTTGTGACGCATCCGCGGCTGCCGTGGAAACGGAGTGCAAAAGTGGGGAGGTGCAACGACGGAGGAAGAGAGAGGCCTGAAGCTCGGTGGCCGCAGGAGGCGCCGGGCTCAGAGGCTAAGCCGGGGCTAATGCTAGCCGCCGTCCCCGCTCTGTGTGTGTGCCGCGCCGTCTGCTGCAGCTCGCGCACTGTCGCGAAAGCCGCTGCTGCGCGCATGGCCAGCCTCGCAGAACTGAGGCAGCAGCGCCTGCTCCGATGGCCGGCCTCGAGGACTCCGCTATTACTGCTGCTGCTGCTTCTCGCGCTGGGCTCTCCGGCCGAGGGCATACCGCAGCGCGAAAGCAGCGAGGAGCAGCGATCGGAGGAGTACCGTGGCTTCCAATTCAAGCATCACGACAACATCGAGCTGGCCGACGAGCTGCGCCGTGTGTCACAGGCCTGTCCGGACATCACCAACCTCTACGAGCTGGATCACCGTAGCGTTCTGGGACAACCCCTGTGGGTGCTTGAGATGACTGACAGGCCGGGTGCCCACGAACTTTGTAAGTCGAAGCACACATTCCCGCGCTGCCACTCTCCCGTCAAATTAGCAGAAAAAAAAAATAAACAGTCTGACTGGTATCGCAGAATGTGCTTGTCCTGCAACGACGGCTTTTCAAAGTTATCTCGCCTCCCCTTAAGGAATTCCGTCTTCCTTTAATAAATACCTGTAGGAACTGGGTTCGAGGGAGGAACAATAGGTTTACTGAAACTGGTGCACCAAATTCGTGCTCGTATTTAGCGTGTTAGGCATGCCAACTATGAGCACGTCTAATGGCACAAGGCGCCTTCGAGCTGTCAGGATAAATTAGCGCCCTTAGAATATCGGTCTGATATATTTTTTTCTGCGTACACAACTTGCTAGTCCTGCTTTGTTTTCGGTCACTATATTTAGCGAGTACTGTGAACATATAAGAATATACAATCCCAAGTTTTTATTTTTGCCTAATATTATTCTTTATTGCTTTCAGTATCACTAACATTTCCGAACCTAAAATGCGAGCTTCCCTAAACACCATATGCATCAATGCAAATCGTCGTGTTACAGCTGAACAAATGCGAAAAAAATATTTTTGCCTCATTTGTGTCATTTTGTGAGAATGAAGAGTAGTGAACGGATGAAAGTAGCTGTCAAACGATATCTATCGGCGGGAAGAAAAGAAAACAAGGACGTTCATTATCTTTTTTATAACCAGCCAGCACGTAACGGCTGTGGGGACGTAAAACCTGTCAGGATAAATCAGCGGTCTATTCTTTCTCTGGCATTTATCACCTTCGTCGGAGGCAGTGATACTGGTGGAGATGTAAACCATACTCTCGAATGTGTAAAATTTAAATGAGTTCGGAGATCGGGGTCTGAACGCACAGCAGCGTGTCACTGCTCTTCGCCAGAGTCCTCCACCAAACGTCATCCCACGCACATAGAGAGAGCGTATCGACTATCCCGTCTCTTTGCGACATCAGCGAACCTTTGTCATGTGCGAGGTTGGCCGGTCTATGGCGTCCTGCTACCGAGCATCAGGTCTCGCAGGTTTAATTCCTTGCCATGGCGACTGCTCTGTGGTTTAGTAAGAGCACGGAAAGAGGACGTTCGAGCCCTCAGGTTTAGGTGGTACTTTATAGAAACGCGGCCGGTTTTAAACTGTCTCCATTTTTTTTTTTTTTGACATAGAACTGTACTATCAAAGGACGATTCTGCTAGAGATGTTGTTGGGCTAGTTGGCGTTCGCTTAATGTCATGCTGTAGCGGGAAAGTACACAAACACAGACACGGAGACAGACTGCACAAGCGTTTGTGTACTATGTCTCCGTGTCTGTGTTTGTGTACTTTCGCGCTATACCGCATGACATTAAGCATAACCTTGTATTGTGCAGCGTTATCGCGGACATGCAAAGCATCCCCAGGACAGATTCGATTTAGTACAGCTAATCCAGTGCACAGATGGCTGGGAATCCGCCACATCGCTGTCGCACGCAGCGCCATCTGGGAGCTTACAGAGTCCCGTCACCTATGCATTCTTGTCTACACGTCCTGGAGAAGGCATGTGATTGGCCCCTTATAGCAGCAGCCTGTCTCCTTAATTTCATGGTTTCATTATTCGTAATAATAATAATAATAATAATAATAATAATAATAATAATAATAATAATAATAATAATAATAATAATAATAATAATAATAATAATAGAGGAAGCAGAGTTTTTCTTTCAGTGTCCCCCAGAAGAAAGGTGCCTGGAAATCTTTCTTTAGGGAAGGCATGCTTTTTCACTCTTCGGTGGTCTCTATTTTGGGCCCCACTGTGCAGTCTATAGATGATGCGAAACACCACTTCACCAGTCTCTTCAGGCAGTTTGACGTAGCGAGATTTCTTTGGGCGACGGGAACTTTAAAACGCTACGGTTGGCGTCAGGAGAACCCTCGTTTAGCTGTCCTCGTTTAGTCCATCAAACGACTAGTGGACTACGTATTTCTACAGCTGTCGTTATGACTACGAAACCTGCGGCATTCTAGTGCGGCTTTCTTTCTGGGTATTGCTGCGGGAGTTCATAATAATAGCCTCACGAACTCGCGAGGATGCGCCGACGAGAGCCCTGCGCGACGCACCCGACCATCGATCGACGTCCCGCCCTGAGTTCGGCACACACGACAGTCACAGAAGCGTGGGCGCGGGAGCTCACGCGTAGCGCATACGCACACAGGGTCGAGAACATCTGTGCGGAACGCGGCACGCCTGTCTTGTGCTTGAATGTCCTGCTCGAGGCGCAGTACAGCGACCAGCGAGTGCTACGTCGCGTGCCAAATTTCAATGCCTGGCAGTGCGAAAATCGATTCAGGACTCCCCCGCTTGCGTACACGCGATTCCCGAGGGGAAAACAAGCGAAGCGCATATTTCGTGCGGCATTGCATGTTTCAAGAAAGGCGTACAGTGTACGACGTTCACACAGAGTGCCTCGTTTTCCCGCGCGTCTACGGCATTTGTTATCGCCATGTGGTAGCGCATTCGGATGGACTTCGACCTTTATTGAATGCTTCGTAGCGCTGTTATAAGAAAAACGACGGTGATCGCTTCGCTCACGCATCCTTTCTGCTAAATATATCGGTATTAGAAAGTAGAATAATTGTCGTTTACTATTGTTTTTTACGAAGCAGGGAGGGAACTGTGATTTCGCTACCATTAATGCATCATGATTTAGGAAAAAGGCTTTACCCACAAGTGTGCAGGTGGGGGGGGGGGGGGGGGGCTGCAATGCTTAAAAGGAAAACAGAAGCCTGCGACAGCCGTCGTTAAAGATGACTCGAGGAACAGTGCTGAACTCGCGAGAGTTCGAATATATCGAAGCATCGCTGCTGAATGTCAGTCAACCAAGAAGAAATACAACCCGTAGTCGAACTGGTGCACACGCTTACGGGGCGCTAAATAGCGCCCTGTAAGCAAATAAAAAACGCGTAGAACTGCGCAGCAGCAAAGTCGAGCTTTGCTGCTGCGCGTTTCTACGGGCGCACTTTTCTTTCTTTCTTTCTTTCTTTCTTTCTTTCTTTCTTTCTTTCTTTCTTTCTTTCTTTCTTTCTTTCTTTCTTTCTTTCTTTCTTTCTTTTTCGCACTCTTCCTTGCATTACCAACAGTCACTGACGTATGGCGGAAGAAAGTAGCGCCGACCAATCGTTCAAAATAAAACAATACGTTTCGGCTTCACTACGGGAGCCTTGTTCACAATGAAATGAATTTTTGGAAGGAATGAAGACGGGTTGAGTATGTTCCATGATGTGACTTAAGCACCGGGTGTAAATCGGGGACAGATTGCCTGAGTTGCGGTTGAGCGTGTGCGCCGTTGTCTGGATATGGAGGGATTCCAGATAGAGTCTTGTCATCTTGTTTCTTTCCTTTCCAATTATCTTCGCGCTATCCCAGCTGACGTCATGGCCAGAAAAGACTAAAACAGCACAAGTACGACGTAAACAAGAAGCACGTGGCAACAAATGCGCTGACTGATCACGCGGTTTCAACTGGCCATGACGTCAGCTGGGATAGCGCGAAGATAATTGGAAAGGAAAGAAACAAGATGACAAGACTCTATCTGGAATCCCTCCATATCCAGACAACGGCGCACACGCTCAACCGCAACTCAGGCAATCTGCCCCCGATTTACACCCGGTGCTTACGTCACATCATGGAACATACTTAACCCGTCTTCATTCCTTCCAAAAATTCATTTCATTGTGAACAAGGCTCCCGTAGTGGAGCCGAAACGTATTGTTTTATTTTGAACGATTGGTCGGCGCTACTTTCTTCCGCCATGAATTTTCCCGGCCAGACGGGTTTCCGTCGAACCCTGGATTTCATCACTGACGTATAGCAACAGTCGAGGTGGTGAAGGTGGTAAAGTTGGTGCATAGGATGGCTCACTTTTGTGAACCATCCATATGCACCACTTTCACCACCTTCATGATGGTTATTTTTCCAATTAATCATCAGTTGAGTGGAGGCAATAGACGAACAGTGCACATTTGTGAATGCAGTGCGGCATTGGTGTTACATAGTCTTACCGCAACAGAGAAGCGAAGCGCTGTTATGGTCGGTAAACGCAACTTTATTCTTTGTACCGTAAAAGGGTTGAAAATAGCCCAAATAGAGCCATGTAGCGGAATGAAATATTTTCGAAGCCACTTTAAACTAAACGCAGACCAGTCTGGCTATCGAAAGCGAAGTTGAAAGGCAACGCTGAAGAAACGCCAACGTACTGCTTATACTATAGCTTAGTTGGCAGAACACTCGGTCATGCCGCGTTGCTAACTTAGATACTCGGGCGAAGACAAACATTTTTTCAACACTATACTAAGCTTGTATAGCGCTAAACCAAGTCTAGAGCGTCCAAGAAGGGCCCGACGGACGCAAGATAAATAGAGACCAATAAATAGTGTCGCACTCTGTTATGAGATAAAGTATCAGCGTAACACTGCACATTTACTGGGCTACACCGGTTACCTGTACTTGTTTAGGGGTAATGCATTTGCATATGCGATCATGCCTGTCCTTTACGTTGCGTGTGACCCCCCCCCCCCCCCCCCCCACACACACACACATTTTTTTTTTCTGCCGGTCTAATCTCTGGTTACCCCACTCACCTCTGCTAAAGCCTCTGCTAAAGCCTCTACTTAACCTCTACTTAAGCTGACTATGTCTAGTTGACCACAGTGTAGTGCGTCGAAAATATTACTTAATATGATTTTCTACCGATTCATGGTAAATTTGTACGCATGAAGAAAACAGATGACATATTTAATTCGATCGGAAAAAGGTATCTGCACATTTAGCTAATCGACAGCGGCTGTGATTCTGATTTTGCAAAGAAAGAAAGAAAGAAAGACAGACAGACAGACAGACAGACAGACAGACAGACAGACAGACAGACAGACAGACAGACAGACAGACAGACAGACAGACAGACAAGTAACCGCCGGCTTTGTTCTTTTCTCGATCGCAGCCGAATACAGACGGGCCAGCGTGCGTCCTCCTAAATCAGTGGTCTTTCCTTGAGCGCATTTAAATAGGCGAGTCCAAAGTAAGCAAATAAAAAAGGCCAGTTTGCGTGCTGTTTTCGTACGCGCCAGGTGGTTGCACAAGCGCGGCGGCGGCCGCTTCTGGGACCTAGGCGGTGAATAGGATGACACGACGTGCACCTATTGCGCTCTCTTTTCCGTGGCCGCGTGTGTGGGCGAATCAGCGCCGTAAATCACCGCCTCTTCTTCTTATTCGGTGCCTTCATCTCGCTCGCTTATTTTTTTTTTTTTTCTCTCTCTTTGGCCGCCTGCGCACGAGGGCGAAATCCGCGCGCGGATTAGGTCGACGTTTCCGTTGCGTCTGTTCGTTTACGCGCCGGTCATTTAGCGCGCCGACGGATCAGTTGCTATAATTGCGTCCCAGTCGAAGCGTGCGCGTAGAATACACGCTGCGATTAGTGGACGAAAATCCGCTCTCCGATGCAGGATCAACGCGCTCTGCGCGCCGTATTTACGCGTGTGGCAGAAGTCGCCCCTCGTCGGGCAACGACCGTGACGTGTGACCTGGCTCGATGCCTCTCGCGGCCGGTCCGATTGCCTTCGGACGCGTGCCTGTCGCAACCGTGTTTGTACATATACGGGATAGAAAGGAAAGAAAAAAACGCACGCGTCAGTGTCGGTGTAACAGTGTTGCGTCGTAAGTTTTTACGAAGCTGAACCTTACGATATGCTAGTGTTTCGCGGTAGCCTGACAATGCAGAGTTATCTTCTCTTTTTTTATAAGTTTTCAAGATGCTTTTGTACTGTCAGCGATGCTAGCCCTGTGTACAGGCCTTTCATAGGCTAACTGACGTTTAACGTGTACCGACCTTCTTCGTCTTCCTTTCACTGCGCCCTTCATATTACTCGCCTTCATTTGCATCGACTTGCGTGAGACGATTTTTATCTCGCCTGCTTGTCACGCATTATTATTATTATTATTATTATTATTATTATTATTATTATTATTATTATTATTATTATTATTATTATTATTGTTGTTGTTGTTGTTGTTGTTGTTGTTGTTGTTGTTGTTGTTGTTGTTGTTGTTATGCGTCTGCTTGTTGCCTTTGGCGAAAGCGATGCAACCGAGCGGACGTTGCAGACCGTGTGATTAAATATTGACAAAAGAGCAGCGCTCAGATGTGCGTAAATTTCCTTCGTCGACCTAAGATACCGCTGGTGGTGAGATTCTTCCCTGGCGAAAGAAAGGCCGAGTTGGGGACGAAATGTATACGTGCGTAATGTATATTGTAGTCCGGGAATCGAGGCGGAGGCGCACTTCGTCTGCGCAGACCGGCTCAATTTGTCTCTACTATCAGCTTTCTCAGCCTGTGCTTCTACTGCTTCTTCTTCTTCTTTTTTTTTTTTACATACTTGTCGAGCCGTACCGGTAGAGCAGACGCGTAATCCGAATAATAGGAATGCGGCGTTGGAAAACGAGAGCCTTTACAGCACTGTCCCGCGGTGTAACGTTCCCGCCTGACTCACACAATCGCAGCGCGGTTTGCTCACAGTGACTCGCTTTCTATTGTGGAGCTGACGGTCTTTGCCGGCGCGTCATGGCGTAATGCGATTGCATGCCCAACCGTTTCGGTTACCGAATTCTTTTCCGAACTGGCAAGATAGCTTTGTTCGCCGCAAGTGTGCCCCGCAGTGAAGCCTGCGAGCGCCCGTGGTTGTGAAGAGAGAGAGAGTTACGATGACTTTGCCGTCACCGTTGCACGGACGCAATCATCGCGAACAGATGGTAGCGGAGCGCGACCGAAGGCAAACTTTCCGGCGTTGTGAGAGTGGCAGCTGTTAGGAGGTACTAATTACTGCCCATCAAACAAGCACACGGGCAAGAGCTCGCGGCGGCAGCGTAGAGTATGTGGGCGATGAACGCCCGCTCTCGATGGTCGCTTTTACCTTTGCGCTCTGCGTACTTAACATCTTTCGTGGTTTTCCCATTGATCTCTTCCAGCGTACCAACCGTTCCGCTGTTTTTAACACCGAGTGAGTTACGCGTACACATACACGACCATCTCATATTATAGGGCAAGTTTACACTCTTAGCAAGGTAACCTTTAGTTTATTTTATAGGTACACAAAATTGTGAAAACATGCCCCTTTACTAAAGGTTAAAGTACTTTAACCTTTAGTAAAGGGTCATGTTTTCACATTTTAGTTTATTTTATAGGTACACAAAATTGTGAAAACATGCCCCTTTACTAAAGGTTAAAGTACTTTTAACCTTTATAAAGGAGCATATTTTCACATTTTTGTGTACCTATAAAATAAACTAAAGGTTACCGTGCTAAGAGTGTATGCCTCCGTGGCCAACGCGGCGTAACAGCTCTAGATTGAACACGCATTACAAAAGCGCTGAATTTTTGTTTTTGTTATGCTTTTTAAAGGTATTTAGACGTGCTGAACAATTTCTGAACATTTCCTCTCTGTTGGAGATATCATTAGGAGAGTGCTGTAAATTATGATGTAGGTTATGTTTCCCTCGTACTTTGGCGGCCATGACCACTTGACGGGCTTTGTGGGAAATACACCCTTGTGTGCTTCGGAAAGTTGGGTCAGCACTCCGCGTTATTGAATACCGTTTCTAAATTCACCATTACAGCGCAGGACATTGATAATTCGCTCCGATTAAGAATAGCACTCTTCGTTACGAATAGAGTTACTGTTTCGCGCGTCAGATTTCTGGGCAGATCACGTTTTGTAAAGGTCCTTGAGCATACTTCATCCAGGTTTTTCTCTTTTTTTTTTCGTTTTTTTTTGGGGGGGGGGGGGATCTACTACCGTTTCCTGCCTGTCTTTTTTTTTTTTTTTTTACGGTCTTCCCAGAGCTCTTTCTCGATCGGCCTTTGGTGTCACATGCCGAAATTTACTCCATTAGCAGTCTGAACGTCACACGTCCCGTATCTACGGGTGGACCCCGGGATGTGAATTTCAACTGGACGTGGACTGCGCTCACGATTTATCGGTAGCATCACAGACAGAGGCCGGGTTTCGGCACTGCACATATACCCAGCGGTATGCCCAGATGTCCACACGCGTTTACTCTCGTAACGACGTGCCCAGTAGAATTATTCTTTAGGCATAATGCCTCTGCAGTGGCTGCCAGCATCCGCATATTAGTAGACAACCTTTGGTCGATGTTGATTGGCGCGTTTATGTTTGAGGTATGTAGCGTGATTATAAACTTGGTGTTCAACCGCTCAGTGATGTTAAGAACCACGCAACATATATTGACGGGCGAGGGTATGGTGAGAAAGTGCTTTCATAGGCGTTTGCGCTGGTTGGCGTTCTCACAGCGTCGGGAGGAGCAGCGGTCATTACGTCACTCTCGCTGGTGTGGAAGTTTTGACGTTAGCGTGACCGATACAATAGTAACGATATCACAAGCGAGCAGCACATCTCGTTCGCATCTGGGTCATTCCACGCCAAACGTCCCAGACATTGCGCTCGACCCTCTCCAATTTTATTGTAAAAAATTGTGGACGTTCATATCAGTGCACTATTTGTCCTCGGAAAGTATTTCATGCGAAAAAAAATTTTTTTGCCTTTTACAGTGATTTGAACTTTGCCGTTGTGGGTGAAGCCTAGGTTGCGAAAAAATACTCTAAAAAATACAATACTTCACGGAACACCTTAAATATCAGCTATTTGCTTGAAAAGGAATGGAACTATCTTATTATCACCCATTGACGACCACTACTATGTCTCACGATGTGCTTTGTGGTGAAGTAATGCTGCAATTCTGCGCCCATATTGATTATTTTTTAAAAATTCTACAAATATTACAAACACAATAGGACTGTATCACATGACTGGATCGTTGGCAGTAAGCGTGTTCAAAAAGTATTGAAGTCGACGACCGAGTAGTTTCGAAGTGGAAGGGGCGCAAACATTGCAAAATGCGTGAAATGCCCCATGTTCAGGCACATGTAGAGTGGTGATGCGGTCCAAGTAAAAATGCACGCTTGGTGTCATTTGGAAGAGTAAACAAAGGAGACTTATTTGTGCAAGTTTAATCGGAGTGATATTTGTTTTAGGCGAGAAACAAAATTTTATGTTGAGCGTTCGTGGCGTGCCTGGGCGCGGGCCCGTAAGTCCGCTTCACTGCGTCGCCACACTTCCTTGGGACAACGGAAATATGCCGCGCCCACGCGGGTGGCAAGATCGTGTGCTGCTGTGAGTTTTCACGTTGCTGAAACCTTGCAAACAGTGTACATAGCTGGCAGAAGGTTTCGGAAAGGCACTAAAGGCTGCCGGTGAGTAGTCGGAGCTGAGCGCGCCACGGCACTACATGCGCACGTCCGACAGACGCAGCACTCGGGTTCTGTGCCCGGTTTTCGATCTCTGCGGAGGTTGCAGTTCTTACCTCCGCTGCCGACGTGTGGTTTTCGCCACTTGAAATGCCTGTGTTGCCGAGTAGGAAGTGAGCTCGGCATTAAGAGTGGTCAGTGATGATGGCATGAAATGGTGAAACGTGCGCGTACCTTTGACGGAGATTGTAGATTCAGACCTTGCTGAGAGCTCAACTTTCTTTTTTTCAACCCTAATCTCTGGCAATCGGAGCACAAATATACCTTTGATATTTTCTTCTCACCAGGTAAAATGCTCATGGGGTGTAAGGATATGTCCCTTGTAGGGTCTCTGAAGACTTGCCCAGGCTGCCAGCCTCTTCACGGTGCCGCCAACCCCATTGTAAGCGCTCTTACCATGAGAGGTTGCGAAAAAGTTCCACTCTGCAGCTAAATTAAAGTCTTTTTCATGGAAGCACTAGTTTAGAAAATTTTTGTTGTTTTTGTACTGCGACGATGCACCGTCAGAAAAGTAGTGAACTTTTTTGACATCAGGAAGTTCATGTTTTAGGACTTTGAGTACTGCATCTTAAAATGTAGCCACTGGAGCTGTAGTGTGTTCCGAGACAGTCCGAAATCACAACAAATGATTTTGCCCGAAGGGAGCCAGTTGTAATGTGCTTGCGTGTTTACCCAGTGGTATGATTGGGGAGCATCTTACACAAGGAAATATTAATTCTATGCGAAGTGCAAAATATGAATCAACTCGTCGTCCTTGAGGTTCGTTTTCAGCTCTCTTAAATATTTTGCTTGCTCCTTGCTCACGAAGTGGTGTAACTTTAGCTCTTGTAGCATGTCTACAAACTTTTCAGAAAATTCGGCTGGAGTTAAGCTAATTGTTTCGAGCTTGCAGCCGACACCACTGATACATTGCTGAATATGAAGGTAGGCAATCTTATCGGTATCGAGAGATGATGCGTTGCCCAGCATGCTTCTGAGGGCGTCGCTGCAACCCAAGTGCTGCGTCTGTCATACGTGCGCATGTAGTGCCGTGGCAATGAAGTAGCGCTCTGCTCCGACCGGCAGCCTTTAGTGCCTTTCCGAAACCTTCTGCCAGCCATGTACACTGCTTGCAAGTTTTCAGCAACGTGAAAACTCACAGCAGCACACGATCTTGCCACCCGCGTGGGCGCGGCATATTTCCATTGTCCCAAGGAAGTGTGGCTACGCAGTGAAGCGGACTTACGGGCCCGCGCCCAGGCACGCCGCGAACGCTCAACATAAAATTTTGTTTCTCGCCTAAAATAAATATCACTCCGATTAAACTTTCACAAATAAGTCTCCTTTGTTTACTCTTCCAAATGACACCAAGCGTGCATTTTTACTTGGACCGCATCACCACTCTACATGTGCCTGAACATGGGGCATTTCACGCATTTTGCAATGTTTGCGCCCCTTCCACTTCGAAACTACTCGGTCGTCGACTTCAATACTTTTTGAACACGCTTACTGCCAACTATCCAGTCATGTGATACAGTCCTATTGTGTTTGTAATATTTGTAGAATTTTTAAAAAATAATCAATATGGGCGCAGAATTGCAGCATTATGAGATGTCCCCCTGCTACTACTACGCACAAAGGGGGGCAGGCAGTCCCACGCTCTACACAACACTCTTCACTGCCACGCCTGCCTTTCAGCTTCTAATAAAACACCACAACCAACCTCGCTCATCCCCCTTTGGCCACACATCTCAACAACATTTAACCTCAAAACGGATTCGTGCTGGGGCTGGGAAGAAAAGAGGCATCAGGCTAAATTAAGTTAACAAAACATGAAGTTTAATGTACGAACATGACTGAATTTACAATTAACAATTAGTAAACGCGACGATACGACCAAGGCAATCATTAAACATGGCAGTACAATACAGGGACCAACATGGCAAACAAGCTCATCAATGAACTACCGATGTAACAGTCTACCACAACTAAAGGCGCAATGTCTCAATTTCGCTCGCTGCCGAAACGGAAGGAACGCTTATCTGGGAGGTCTCCATCGGCGCGTAGGTCTCGTCGCCGGGCATGTGGACTGGTGCTTGGGCCGGGGGGGCTCAGATGTCTTCTTCGAAGTCGTCGTAGCTCACGGATCTCCGATCATTGCTGCTCACATCAGGCTCTCGCAACCACTACATCTCTCCGAGGTTGGGGAGCCGAACGGCGCGGCTCACACGAGGGATCGCAAGCCAGACTCGCTACTTCTTCCGCCGGAACATGACGGAATCTCACCGCATCTCATCGCCGTCTCCTGATTTCTTCCGTTCTCTTCTGTTCTGCCGTTCTGCCCTGTTCTCCGTTCTCCGTTGTCCCGCGGGTGCTTTTCCTGACCTCGACGCCGCCCCTCCGTGACCCTTAACCAATTCCAAGTGTAGATGTGACATATTTTCCTGTCGGCCGGTGAGTGTCAGCTTCAACGACCATCCTTCCGTGGCACCCAACCAATTGCACCTACTGTCGCGGCATATATTCTTGTCAGTCCGTCTGTGACAGCTTCGGCATCCGCCCCCGCATCCAACACCAGTGGTAAAACCCTCTCTCAAGCAAAGTAGAGCAAGTAAAAAGCTACAAGCTACAACTTTGGAGAGGGAAACAGGCGAGTTGTACGATGGCTCATGAATCAGGGGCGACCAAGAATGTCAATGCTCAGACAAAGCGCGTCGCCTCAAGGGGGGGGGGGGGGGACGCGCACAAGAGCGCTGTGCTTTTCCGAAAAGCCTCCGGCCGCCCCCTCTCGCCCTGGTTCTCGGAGCTTGGCGTCCAGATGTTCAGGCCGGGCCACAACCTTGCAACTCTACATCCTCTGCTTTCACCGTCAGAAGGCACCGCTTCTTCTCCCCTGAACGCCGCAAGTGGCCATCGACGGAGGGCGCGCTAATGAGTCCGGGGGCTGCCGGGCTTGACGGAATGTCCATCCTGGCCGGTCGCATGGATGGGACGAACAAAAGGCGTTCTGCCGCGCCCCGGCCATAAAGTGGGGGTGCGTACGTTGCCTCGCAGCCGCAGTGCCCGTAGGCAAGAGACGCCGTCGCCAGATCGTCGGGTGTTTGCGCGGTGGGCCCGCGACGATTGCCAATAGATTCGTTCCGGGAACCTCGCTCCGAAACGCGCATTCATCACTCTGGCGGTTCTTCGTTTTGCCAAGGAGAGGCTCCAAGAAACGAACGAAAATGTCCCAGTTAACAAGCCCGGGGTCCAGTCGGCGCCAGCGGGGACGTCACAATTACTTCACCACAAAGCACATTGTGAGACATAGTAGTGGTCATCAATGGGTGATAATAAGATAGTTCCATTCCTTTTCAAGCAAATAGCTGATATTTAAGGTGTTCCGTGAAGTATTGTATTTTTTAGAGTATTTTTTCGCAACCTAGGCTTCACCCACAACGGCAAAGTTCAAATCACTGTAAAAGGCAAAAAAAATTTTTTTTCGCAAGAAATACTTTCCGAGGACAAATAGTGCACTGATATGAACGTCCACAATTTTTTACAATAGAATTGGAGAGGGTCGAGCGCAATGTCTGGGACGTTTGGCGTGGAATGACCCATCTTCTTTTCGCCTTGACAGCGTGGACCTGTCATGTCGCGTAGTAAGAAGTGTCAAATGTGCTAGTGCGTGACGTCTAACAGGTTGGTTATTCTTTTTACACATCCACAGATGAAGGCATTCTACGTAACGATACGTCACATGTAACAGTTGGGCTGGTTCCCGTAAAGAAAACAGGGCAAGGATGGAACGTAGAAGTCTTTCGTTGAAAACCACCACTCTATGTTTCAAACTGCCGCAACTCGAATCCCTTGCAGGGCCGAAATAAAAACTCTTGAGCGAGTCAACTTTTATGCATACACTCGCGATTTAAGTTGAAAATTATAAAATGCGCACAGTTGTGATTGACTGGCTAATTCGAACACATAAATTCAGCATGCATTTGCATCGCACGTAGTCACCAGCAGAGGCGACCAAATAAAACAACACGCGTCTGCCTCTGCCACCTCCATTAACAAGCCTTCCCATTCCCGCCCCTCCTCCCAGAGGTCGTCAGACCCGCAGAGGTATCAGCGGACCCGCCTTTGCCGTATACATTTCGGAACGCGGGAGTACAATTACTTTACGTAAAAAGCTTCGCGGCTTACGACACCGTTGCAAATGCTATTGTTTCGCTTACAAAACGTCTCGATCGAATACATGTGATACTCGGTGGCCATGATTCCTTCCTTCAAGTGCAGCGAATGTCATCAACTCTCGTCTGAATTTGAACTTCTTTCGCGCTCTGTGCCGATGGAAACGTACTTGATAGATAAGACATCCTCGTGCGCACTGCGTCATTTCTATAGTTTAATACACGCTGACGCACTGGTGTAAGCTCGTGATGTAAATGTTCATGCGCATGAAGGTTATATGAAGGAGCGAAACGTATAAGGACAGATGAATAACGAGGTGTTATCTGCATAGGGACGCCGAAAATGCGCGCCAACTTTGTCTCGTAATCAGGGCTTTCATAAAAGGCAACGCGTACCAAGCAAACATCCGCGTACCTTTGCTCACTGAAAGCGAAGATAACCAAATCCTAGCTGGGTATTCCAAAAACACCGACGCGTGTTGTGTACGCATGGAACAGCTCGTTAACCGATTCCTTCCAAATCGGCGTTTGTTCACTTGGGGCGCGATCTTTGTTCGGAACACATCGCGTTCGCTTGTTGCAGCGTCATGAAGTGGGGGCGCGGCTCTCGCTGTGCGCGACTGAGTGCAGCGCAGGCTTCCAGCATTGGTCACCCTCCTTTGTTTGAGCAATCGCAGTTTTACGGTAGGGCAACTCCTAAAATATGCAAGAAGGGGAGGGTGAGAGCAACCAATGGACAAGCGGCGTACATCCCAAGAAGTGACGAGCAGATTTTGGTGTCATCTTTTAGATGATAATAATACAAAACTAAATTTTTTTCGACTTCACCTGAGTAAGATTGTTTTAATGAACAGGATGAATTATTACTTCTTTTTTTTTGTGAGCGTAAATGCATGACGTGCAGATAAAACGGGGTCACGTAAAAACGTGGCCGCGCCCCGCTGCTTACAAGGCAAGCACGACCACGGCCAATGACATGCAGTGAAAAGCGAACAGAACCACCCGCGTTCGCAAAAAACGATCTCCGATCTCGCCCTTTTCTTTTAAAGGACTGAAGAGCATGTGCATCATGCATTGGGTGTTAGATGCATGGGTACACAAGCGCTAAGTGAGCAAAAATGGTTCACCCATGCAGCCCCGCCACGGTGGTCTAGTGGCTATGGTACTCGGCTGCTGATCCGAGGGTCGCGGGATCGAACCACGGCAGGGCGGCTGCATTTCGATGGAGGCGAAATGTTGAGGCCCGTGTGCTGTGCGATGTCAGAGCACGTTAAAGAACCCCAGGTGGTCTGAATTTCCGGAGACCTCCACTACGGCATCTCTCATAATCAGAGCTGGTTTTGGGACGTTAAACCCCACAGCTCGTGTTTAGCCGTATCCGCAAGGCGAAAGGACGCAGCTCCTGGCCGATACGAAATCGCTTACGTTAAAACGGGGCAAACTAGTAAAATAAAACTTAAAGACAATAAAAATAACCCCTTTCCGCATGCCACTAAGTATAACAGAAAATATGAAATAGTACAGGTGGAAGGACGGGAAACAGAGGAAAACAAAACAGCGGGGGTGTCTAAGCGCTTGTGCCTGCCCTTGCATTGTTTCAGTAATGCCTATTTATGTGAAATAATTTCGGAGATAGCGGGGTGAAAGTATGCCGCTTTGAGATAGCTGTGAAAGTTGAAGACTGCCCCGCCACGGTGGTCTACTGGCTACGGCAGTCGACTGCTGACGGACGGTCGCGGGACCGAATTCCGGCCGCGGCGGCTGCATTTTCATGGATTCGAATTGTTGAGGCCCTGGTACTTTGCGGTGTCAGTGCACGTTAAAGAACCCCAGGTGTTCGAAATTTCCGGAGCCCTTCATTACGGCGTCTTTCGTAATCATATCGTGGGTTTGGGACCTAAAACCCCAGAAACCGTCGAAGTCGCAGGCTGTCACCCCGCGATTTCCGGAATGACACTACGTAAAAAGGCATGATTGAAACAATGCAAATGTGGGAACGAGTGCTTAAACACAGTCCCACCCAAGCCCCTCCTTCATTTTCTTTTTTTGTATTAACACCTGCCTCCCACTAAGCACTTGTTTTTTTTCCCCCGGTGAGTTACAGTCAAGGCCATTTTTAGAGAACCTATACCAGTTGTCTGTTGTTGGCCGAGTAAAAGTGATGCGCTTTATACTTCTACAATATGACATGCGCCTTTTGCATTTAACCCATCATAACTGCAGCAACATCAACATCCATAAAGGCATTGTCGCTTTGTAACCGTGCATCGCTCTTACGGGTATGATGGGCGAGCCTTAATCGCACCTATTTCAACCTCTGCAATTCACGATCTATTTGACAAGGATTGAAGACCGCTCACTATGTGTCTGTTGGCATGGCTAAAGAAAATACGTTCCACAAGCTGTTCACCGCTTTACTTTCAATATACCTTTATATTTCAGGACAATGCGTTGGCGGGCTTGTTGGTTCGAATCCATACGGCTGCTTAGCGCAAAACAACACACACAAGGAAGAATACAGGGCACGGCGTTTCTCCTGTCTTCTTTCTTGTGTGTGTTGTTTTGCACTAAGAAGTTGTACACCTTTATATGTCGACAATTTCTTTTCGTTGTATAATGACAAACAATATGTATCGTGCGACGACAAGTACGTGCCTCACCCGTTGAACGCATTTTTATTATTTTAGGGGCGAAGCTCCTTAGGGTGTGGGTCGTTCCCTGCTCTGTATAGTAGTAGTAGTAGTAGTAGTAGTAGTAGTAGTAGTAGTAGTAGTAGTATGTAGCCACCTCGCGCCGCCGGGAGGCTCGCGCTCGCCCTCGGCGCGTGCCTCCCGGCGCGCGAGCTCTCTCACTCTTCCATCTGCTGTCTTGTGTGTGAGAGAGAGAGAGAGAGACAGTGAGAGCGAAAGGCGCGCGTTGACTATGGAAACACTCTTTCTGCGATGCACGCGCGGAGAACCGCTCACCGGCCACCCATATATATATATATATATATATATATATATATATATATATATATATATATATATATATATATATATATATATATATATATATATATACATATATATATATATATATATATATATATATATATATATATATATATATATATATATATATATATATATGCACTGGATCTTGACTTGCAATGAAGTGCCGGTGGGAGATTTCACTTGTGCGTAGTTGAACCATAAGGATTCGTAGCGTGCGCGTTAACTAAATTAATCCGGAACTCGGCACGATCTACGATGAACCTCCGGAGCTTCGCCCACTCATCATCATTCACTCCGTAGATATGCTGTGAATTTTTTTTTTTTCGACGGTTCTCGCTTTAGAGAGCTTTTTCGGCTTGAAAAGCCCCGTCTTCTACGCATACGCTTCGCGGCGATGTGACGAATTATGCTTGGCCCAGCCAGCGAAGCTTTATTGTTCGCCGCGGAAGAAAGACACCGCGCTGCTGTGGACGCAACTGTTTTCACGAACGATGTCCTTCAAAAAGCAGAATGGCGTTTCTTCAGAGCAGTTCCTCTACTTCCCGATAACATATATAGCGTGTTTCCATACACGCGCACTATGAAAGGCAGCGTTATCCGAAATGGCTGTTGCACGTACTTTTTTTCTTTAGACTTACACCGCGGATGCGTGCATGTGCTTCATATAGACCTGATAAACAGGAACATTAATTACTAGAATATAAATATCAATAATTGTTGGAGTTTAATACGGAGGCTTTGAGAGATATTGTGGATCGTCAATTATGGCGTATACGGCTGTGTATACAGAAGCATTCACAGCAGTACGCCATACACCAGCTCGTGTCGCAGAAAAGCGGCGTTGACCGTGACCGGAAAATGAAGGCCGCAATCAACGCGAAGCGTAAAGACAGTTTGAATAACGCTGAGGCTGGCGCCGAATTTCGCAGGGCACCTCTTGCGAACATAGTATAAAGTAATTTATATGAAAATAGATTTCAGTCGCTTCGCGTTTGGAATCAAACCCAGGCGTTTTGTGGCGAAGCAAGCGCACGCAGGAAACGACATGTCTCTTTCTCCCCCCTCCCCCCCTCCCCCCCATTTTTTCTTTATCCACGTGTGTGTGTCATAAAAGGGAGGAGAAAAAGAAAAAGATGAATTACAAGAGGTCGCTCGTTCCTGTGTTGCTTTGGATTCAGTGCCGAATGCCAATGCGTTCCACTCCTCGTCCTATTTATTTATGTTGTCGCACTTAAATTGTAGTTATTAAGAAATCACTCGGAGCTGTTATTGCATGCCTTGTAATCATATATCATGCGACTGCTTATACTTTCCGGAAGTATGGGCGCTGTATAGATATATACGCTCTGTTGCAATTTATGGGAAGAGCATTCATTCTTATAAAACTGCCCTAGTCCTCATGATTGACAAGCACGCAAGCCTGCCTGCTGCTCGTCTCGAAGCCTCCACTCCTGCAACGACTCGCACAGTTTTGAAGGCGAAGCCTGGACTGGCTCATGTTGATTGATTTGATTGATTTGTGGGGTTTAACGTCCCAAAACCAGCTCTGATTATCAGAGACGCCGTAGTGGAGGTCTCCGGAAATTTCGACCACCTGGGGTTCTTTAACGTGTACTAACATCGCACAGCAGGCGGGCCTCGACATTTCGCCTCCATCGAAATGCAGCCGCCGCGGCAGGGATTCGATCCCGCGACATTCGGATCAGCAGCCGAGTGCCATAACCACTAGACCACCGTGGCGAGGAGGACTGGCTGATGTAAAGTGGGATGTGACTATCGGTGTGAGCGAGGTATACCAAAAATAGCCGCCGTACCAAAAATCGAAAACTTGCGCCTATTATAGTTCACTCGACATGCAGAACTTGGCACGGAAGGGTAAATGCAAGATTAACGTGACTGATACAGGTCATGACATCAATCACTCGACATGCGCGCCATTCACGTCACAATTTACGATAATGAATTCGCCGAGTGTTAGGCTAAACAAACGTGACGCATTACGGATGTGCATCCCGCCGTATTGGGTTCGCAATACATCCTGCCGCGCGCGTTTCACTGTGCCTGCAAGACCAATGTTCGTGCATTGCAGAGCCTGCATGTCCTCGTGCTGCGTAGTTGCCTATAGGACTGTCCCGATGCGCTTCAATCTGTGCGACATGGGTGCTTGCCAGAGATGAATCAGTCACGTCGTATACGCCGCTGTTGATTCGCTCAAAGCGCCCGTCCGACACGTGTCCTTGCGATCACCACATCGCCGTTCTCCTCTTAACATCCTATACCGCATTATAAGCATTGGCGTAGAAAAGCAACAGCAACTGCGCGCTCAAACGAAATTCATATGGGCCCTTCCTGCGTTCATATGAGCTTGTTCTTGCTTGCACAATTAATGCGTTGCACGATGCCTGTCTTCGAATATTCACAAGCTTCCAAATTGGTCTACACACTGCAGTCGCGCTTCGGTCACTTTCGTGCTTCGAATGGTAAACATGGCGCTTTCTTGAAAAATGGAGGGGCATAACAGCGAGAAATTTTTTAACGGAAACTCTGACATTGCATATTTTGAAACCGCTGCCATCCTCAGTATTCTTTCCGAGTCGACGTCCCTGCAACTCGCAAACTTATACACCAGTTATAAAACTCGGAAAGGACCATGGGTGTGTTCCGATATACTCACGGTAGACGGCTAAATAGACAGCTACGTAGCTGCGGCCATCTTAAGTGCCATTCCATTTCTCACGTAGACGGCAAAATAGGCTGCTTCGCGAAGACAACATACAGAGACATAAACGATGCAGGCTGCTTTGCTGTCCAGAAAAGATGGGGACTGAGAGGATTGCTTGAATATCCGCAGACCTCGCCGGAGTGGTCGTCTTCCCGCAAGTAGGCGCTTTCTTACGCGCTTAATGTAAGCTACATTGAGTTTTTTCGCAGACTGGAACACGAAATAAGCAAAATGAACGAAAATTGTGAGCGTTTTCTTCAGCTTTCTTTTGTCGACGCGAGATGGCGTCTCGTCGCGTAAACAGAAATTGGTCGAGGCAAAAATTAAAGGTGAAAGCGAACGCTGGGTTACAGAAATTCATGACAAAAAGAAGGACGCGCCTAGGATATTTTGGAACCACATAAAAGCGCTAGGTAAAAAGTCTGCCACATTGCAACAACATATTGTTGATGAAACAGGAAATCAATTGGAAGGGTACGAAGCGTTGGGTTACATCCAGAAGGTAACAGCCGGTTCGTTTAAAAAGATCGTCCAAGAGATTCCCCCAGTGGATAAAACCATGACGGAGAGCGAAACTAAGGAAGAGCTAGAACTTGAGAATTTCAATTGGAAAAAGGCCGAAGGAAAAATTCCAAAGCGCACTGCTATATGGGTTTAGATGGGGTCCCCGTTAGCCTCATTAACGAATTAGGACAGAACACTAAAGAAGCGCCATTGAAAGCCGTAGAAAAATGCTTACAGGAGAGGCAAATACCGGACAGTTGGCGAAAAAGCAGAATGAACTTAATCTATAAAGGCAAGGGGGAAAAGAATAACATTCGCTCGTATAGACCGCTAACCATTATATCGGTACTATACAGGATGGCTATGCAAGCAGTAAAATTAAAAATAGAAGCCTGGGCAGAACGTAACAATATTTTGGGAGAACTTCAGAATGGATTTCGAGTAGACAGGCGTTTAGACGATAACCTATTTGTTCTTACTCAGTGTATAGAAATATCAAAAATAGAAAGGAGGCCGTTGTATGTGGCTTTTCTAGACATCACTGGGGCGTATGACAATGTTAATCAGGAAATATTGTGGGAAATTTTGGAAGGAATGGGCATAGGCGACGATTGTGTACAGCTTTTGAGGGAAATATATCGAGAAAATACAGTTTGCATAGAATGGGAAGGAATAAGTAGAAGAGAGAACGTTGATATTAGCAAGGGGCTGAGACAGGGATGTCCTTTGTCGCCGCTGTTATTCATGCTGTACATGGTTAGAATGGAAAGAGCGCTAGGAGATAGCCACATTGGTTTTAATCTGTCACACAAACAGGGCGGCGTGATGATTGAGCAGATGCTTCCGGGTTTATTTTATGCTGATGATATTGTCTTATTCGCGGACAGTCGAGATGATATACAACGGCTGGTGAATATATGCGGGAAGGAAGGCGAGAATCTAGGACTAGGATTTAGTGTGACAAAATGCGGATTGATGGTATTCAATGATCCCAACGACCAGGCGGTATCCATACAGGGCCAAGAAATACCGAGAGTAAGCGAATACAAGTACCTTGGCGTATGGGTAAATGAGGGTGATACATACATGAAGGTACAGGAAAAAGCCTTGGCAGCAAAGGGAAAGAGGAACGCAGGAATAATGAAGCACAGAGCGTTATGGGGACACAATAGGTACGAGGTGCTTAGGGGTCTGTGGAAAGGGGTAATGGTACCGGGGCTTACATTTGGGAACTCAGTGGTGTGCATGAGGCCAGAGATACAATCAGGAATGGATGTGAATCAAAGAACTGTGGGACGCCTCGCGTTGGGTGCTCACGGGAAAACGACAAACGAGGCTGTAAAGGGCGATATGGGATGGGCGAGTTTTGAGGCAAGGGAAGCGCAGAGCAAAATAAGGTTTGAAGAAAGGCTAAGGAATATGAAAGAGGTTAGGTGGGCAGTGAAGGTGTTCCGCTATTTATATAGAAAGAGCGTTGACACGCAGTGGAGAAAGAGAACTAGGAGGCTCACCAGTAAATATACGGCTCTAAGAGAACTGACAACAAAGAGCGTAAAGGGAAAAGTCAGAGAGGCGGAGAAGATTTACTGGAGGGCAGCGATGGAAAAAAAACCGACTCTGAATAACTACCGAGAGGGCAAAAACGAAATAAAGAGGGAGGCATTTTATGATAATTCAAGAGGAAGCGCTTTATTGTTTGAAGCGAGATCGGGCTGCCTTAGAACGCGTGTTTATAAAGCGAAATTCAGTAAAGAAGAAGAAAAATGCACATGCTGTGAGGAAGATAGGGAAACGACAGAGCATGTTCTGATTGAATGCGGAAATATCCACCCAGGTGTACGTTTGGGCACCACCCTACATGAAGCCTTGGGTTTTAGGGCGAACAACGGGAAGCTGAACATAGCCGCGATTGAAATAAGTAAGAGACGGTTAGAATACTGGTGGCAGAAAACTAGAGAGAACGGACAAAAATAATTATAGGGAAAAATATGGAATTTCTGCCATAAGGGGCAGGGAACTGGGCTATGAAATTCGATTTTTGATATGGCATGATCGATTTGATTGAAGTAAATTTAAAAGGCATGAGGAAAATTCAAAGAGAGGAAAAAAAAAAGTTCTTAAATCTTCTTACGAGCCTGGTGGCGCACATGTCACCGCCCCGTTACAAAGGGGAAGCTCATAGCATCCATCCATCCATCCATCCGTCATCCGTGCGCGTTGCATTACTCGGGCGACAAGAACGCGAAGCTGTCTTTGAAGCTGTCAAGGCAGGCTGTCTACGATGCTGTCGAGAATTGGAACACAGCCAATATGTGATTTTAGATAAGTATTCAGTTAGTCGCTGACATTTCGTTAATTTCCCTGCCAAGGTGGCTTAGTGGATATGACGTTCTGATAGTCACCAAGGACGCGGGATGAAATATTGGGACGTTAAACCCCACAAATCAATCAAATCGCAGTATGAAATATCCCGATTACGGCGGCCGAATTTTGATGGAAGTGAAACCGAACAACGCCCTCGTACCTAAATTTAGGCGCACATTAAAGAACTCCGGGTGGTCAAAACTAATCAGCAGTACCCCGCTACGCCGTGCCTGACAACTTCAGACCGTGGTTTCGTCACGTACCATGGTGGCGAACTGTTGAGGCCCCTGTACTGTGCACGATGTCAGTGCACGTTAAAGAACCCGATTTGGTCAATATTTCCGAAGCCGTCCAGTGCGGCGTCTCTCATAATCATAGCGTGGTTTTGGGACGCAAGACCCCAGAATATAATTTCATATTTGGTTTTGCAAAAAAAAAAAAAAAAATAGGCGACGACGCGTTTTAATTGTTTTCAATGTGCGCCCCTACAAGTAACTCAGCTCAATGGCGGCGCTATATCTGCTGCAGATGACTGTTAAATTTGCACACACACACACACACACACACACACACACACACACACACACACACACACACACACACACACACACACACACACGCACGCACGCACGCACACACACACACCGCACGCACACACACACACACACACACCTATGCGTATACGTTCAGGAAAGTTGCGGTGCTTCTAAGGCCGACGGGGACAAAATAGGGGAGCAATAAAAGCGGCCCTCCATCTTTCGCTCGTCTTCGGTGACATCCATTGTGTGAGACGCGAAACTGAGATAGGCTGACGATCTTTCAATCATACAGTGCACATGCGGCGCACGTCCGAGGTCTGAACGGCGGTCGCAGAGCTATAGCGCATTCCATGCAACGTGACAGAAGAATTTCCGTCTCAAATCATTCGTGCACGCTTGCACGTGAAGGTACACCGGTATGAAACCGTTTGAAAGCTATAGAACCGTTAATGGTGCTTTGAATTCGTCGATTTTAAGATGAGCCGGCCGCGCTGTAATGAATCGAGGAAGGAAAAAAGTAACACACGTGATCAAAACGTGAACCGTAAGCGCGTATGTAGGCAGTAGGCACACACACACACACAAACTATAGGGTGTCCCATTTAACTCGCTGCAAGGTTTATAAAAAGACCAAGAGCTCTAGAGAAGTCGTACCTGCTGCATATTAACGATAGTCGTGGGTACTTACAGCCAGTATTTTTTCATAATGAAACATCAATTGATTAATTGCTTTAATTACTTAATTTTCAATTATTCCTTTAATCGCAAAAATGTCAACTACAAAGTTGTAGGGCGCTTCAAATAGCCTCCGAATCAAGAATCTTTATCGTGATAAGTTATGCATCATCGTCTTTTTCGAAAGAAAACAAAAGCGCTCGAAACACTGGAAATATGAAATGTACACGCGTCCGCGCGCCTCTTCTCGACCTCTCCCAAGCGACTTGCCAAGGATACACGGCTTTTCTTGCAGCGCCGTCTGCGTGCAGGAATTCATGCTATGTGACGGCCGCGGCAAGCACATGGCGATGGCGCGTTGATAAGCGTAGCGCAGTATAGCTGGGGGTGGGGGGATACATCCCGAAGCCCTGTGCGATCACGCCATAAATGAGAGCAGCGTTGTTTACATCAAACTTCGCTTGGGAGCGCTCAAGCAGCGGCGCACGGACGCGCGTCCATTTAATAAATAAATAAATAAATAAATAATAATATATATATATATATATATATATATATATATATATATATATATATATATATATATATGTGGGGTTTAACGTCCCAAAACCAGCTCTCATTATGAGAGACGCCGTAGTGGAGGTCTCCGGAAATTTCGACCACCTGGGGTTCTTTAACGTGCGTTTTAATTCAAACTATGAACCAGCGTTCTCGAACCAGCCGCGCGACACCATTAAGGCCACTAAGGTAGTGCATCGTGTGGTTACATAAAGGACACAATAAACAGATAACCTGTGTTGCCCTTCTAATTCTGACATTCACAAACCTAACATAAGGAATATACTGTATACCGATAGTAGCAGGTGAGCGCCGTGCCTACAAGCAGCACGCAGTCAGAGCTCGTGCAAATGAAGCAGTTTTAGCGGAAGCGCTACAGACGATCCAGGAGGGTCCTTCCCCCCACCCCCGGCCCCCACCCCCCTGCTGACGTCACCGGATTCCCGCTCGCAGTGCCGGCATTAGCCGCCATTAGTAGCGCACGAGGTGAACAGGTTGCATGCAAGTGGCTGCTTGACAGGAAACATTTTCCTAGGGGTGAAATTCGTCCTTTGTCGAAGAGCTTCGCTAATCTGACATGAAGACGGTGAGCAGAGTAAACTGAAATGTTAAAGGGCGTCGCTTATTTGAACCGAGGGTAAATTGCCTAACGGCTTTACATTATGCATTTTGATATCGGGCCTCTTATGTGCTCCACCAGCAGAACGATATTTCATCTGCTTTGCTTTTATTTGCTTGGTCATGGCACGACTGTGGCGTACGAGCGGTGTCCGACTTGAAGTCCAGCTTCTTGTCAATAACCTGTAACAGGTTGTCACCGCTCATTTTCCTGCCTTATCAGCGTGCATCCTGACTTCGCGTTTTATTTATTTTTTTGTTATTTAGTGTTACTAGGCGTTTGTGCGTTATGCAAGAGTTATGCTCAGCTAATGCATTTTCCGACCCCATAGCCCGCCATCTTCTCCAGCATCCATGTCGCAGAATGGTCCTCTATCTCCGGACGCATTTTGTACACACGCTCGCTTCGGCATGCAACTATACCTCCGTTCTTTCCTCCTCAAAGGAGAGGAATGGACGATGCAGACCGTTTATA